>CAUZXS010006613.1:47500-152500 GCA_963585895.1 Sepioteuthis lessoniana
ACAATATCTATATTGAATATATGATTTGTAAACACATTTTCCAGATACATTTAGTTAAATGATCAAATAGTCCTATTTCTAACAATTCATTTTAGCATAAATCAACAAAGTTACATGGTTTCAAGTATTGCTATGAATCACTAAAAATTTAATTTAGCGTAAGTCATTTGTTTTCACTCAGTTAAAAGATGAAACAGTTCTATTTCTAACAATTTGATTTCGCATCAGTGATTTGTTTTTCACTCAATTTAAAGGTCAAACCATTCTATTTGACCCATAGACAAGACCCAATCAGGTACTATCACTCCAGACCAGAGTGGACCTAGGAGTGATGGCAATGAAGGAATACTCCACATTCTCCAAAGCTCCAGCATTACCTGAACCTCACTATCAGATTGTATTGTCATATCCAGGATACTTGTTGGAGGAGATGCTGTTGATGTATTGTACAGCACCAGCCGATTGGGCCAATGTTACTTTGGAGCAAAGATGATTAGTGTTGGGTAACCATCTAGTGGATACATTTTTCAACTTTAGCAAACAGTAGTTTGATCATTTTTAGCAAAGAGATCAAATCAACACCAACAATATCTTTCTTAAATGTGGACACTTGTTTTAATTAAGGAAAATAATGAATTTTATTAGTTAGTTATTTCATTTGTAGTGAAAAATTGTAAGTTAGCAAAAAACTTTGAATGGAAGTGTACGTCATGAAAGTCATATATGTGCACGGGTCTCATGGAATGGCAGGATATCAACTTCATAGGTTCTATTGGAAATTACCTGGGATGGCATATTAGAGATTTGTTTTGAAATCAGGGTTGAAGCCCAGATATCAAAAAATGAATATTCTGTTGTTGGACTTAGGAAGATGATGTAACAATGAAAGTTAATGACATGTTCTTATCATCTTAATTAGAGGAAGAGGTAATTAATATATTATATAAGTAGAGTTATTTAGTTCAGTTGAGGCAGTTTGTAGTTCAGAATTGAGGGTCAGAGATAGTTGGTTGAGTTCAGCGATTTGAACCCTCTCTGGGTGAAGAGATGAGAGGGGCAAAGTTGGGTATTTTGTTTGTTTACCAACCATGAATCCTATATCATTTCTATGATGCAAGTAATTTTTTCCATCTATCTTCCTCTCTTGTTTTGTGTCTGACAACGAGAAAAACAGTAGAAGTTAATAAACTTTTCGTATCTAAAGAAACAACAGATTCGTATTGTATTTGTAAAATGTAACACCTTTGATGTTTGAGATCGTGGTGTGTTGGTGTGGCAATGTTACACTTGTTAAAAGTCTTCAGATTTCTTTTAGGGGTTGTTGTAAGGGTGGAATTTTGAGAGCTATATGTTGCTTTTAACTAACATTATAATGTTTCTCTTTTGGAACTTCTTCAGCTATCTGTCTGAATCATTCCCATCCCACATCCCTCCTTTGAGACTCTCCTTACTAAGTCCTTTTTCTCTGGGTCTGCAACATTTTCTCCAGTCTGCTATTCCTCCACTCAACTAGATCTGCAAGCCCACATATACACATGATCCTTCCACACTGTTCAAATCATGGCCTGAGGTTTATTTATATCTAAAAAAAATTCTGATTTTAAGTTTTAAAATTCTTTTAAAATATAAACATACCTGTTTATGGTAGCACTGGTCAATCAAGTGACCCCGGTGTACATTTTTGCCATAAACTCAGATTTACAAAATTGGCTTCTCGGGCTCATTACATAACATGACTTCAGTTGAATATTTATACGTCATGCCTGATTCTGCTGTAATCTATTTGTGGATTGTAGCAATGTACTGTCCACAAATGAAATAGGATGCAATGGAGAGTCCATCTATAGACAGAGATAGGAACTGCTTGAGTACACATCATAGATAATGTCTATGGCAATGAGGTTAAAGCCTTAGGCAAGTCTTTTTTTTTGTGCCCTGTGCTGACTAAATTCAGTACATATGTGCTCTTCTTTTTTGATTGCATTTCCAAGAACTGTTTTTTTTTTTTGTTTTTTTTTTTAATGACTTATAATGTAATCTTTCCACTTTTAGAAAGAGATGAAAATGCTGAGAGAAATTCACTTTAATATAAATTGTATATTTAAAAGCTTTTTATTTTCATTGTTATAATCATTATTTTTTTTTTTTTTACTTTCCTTTTTTTTGCGTATTTAGATTTTTGTATAAAATTGTTATCGTTTTTCTTTTTTTTGAATGAATTTTTAAAATTTTTAACCTACTCAACCATGTCTGAGAATTCAACCTTCTTCATGTAATGTGTATTTTTACATACATAAAAAACATATATATATATATATATATAAACATTATGTACAAAAAAAGTTACATTATGTATTTTTCCATACATTATATATATGTACATCATGTATCAAAGATTTGAATTCATTGTAAAAGACTACATGGTATAATCATTCAAGTATATATATATATATATATATATATGTGGGTGAAAAACTAATTGGACAGAGAATAACAACAATACTTTATACTTTCCTATTAGTTTTATCCCACCCTATATATATATATATAAAAAAGCGTAGATAATTACTGACTCAGCTCATATATATATATATATATATATATATATATATGAGCTGAGTCAGTAATTATCTACGCTTTTGTTATAAAATCAATAGTTGAGCTAAAGGAAAAAGTGTTTGTAATTACTGACTCACTCGTGTGTGTGTATATATATATATATATATGTGTGAGTGTGTATGTGTGTGTATATATATATATATATATAATGATGATAAAAATCCCTCCTGTATCAATAATGTTTTCTTTTTCTGAAAAATCTTTAAAAAATTTGTTAAATTTGCTTTATATTATAAATTCTGTTTTTCTTTTAATTTAAAAAAAAGGATTTTTTTTTTTTGTATTTTTTCTTAAAATTCTTTATTCTCATTGAGAATTTAAATTTTTGTTGTTAAAAATAAAAATTGATTTCTGAAATAAGTTTTTCCTTCCCTTTTTTGTTCTTAATTTTTAAATTTGATAATTTGTACTTGATCATTGACAGCTTTAAGCTAAGTTTAAGTTAAAGTGTGCTACCCTTTGAAGTAATGGTTAATGAACCAGTCTTACTAATCATTACTAGGGTATAATAAGTTCAATTCTCATTGAGTGCACCAAACTTGTAGTCTAGATACTATTTACCCAACCCCTCCGCTCTGGCAGGATATGACACAAGGTCAATTTTTAAGCGGAGTTTAACAGGTTTGAATTCAGAGTTTTCCTTCTCTTAGACTAGTTGCCTAACCAAGGCTGAAGAACCCAGTCTGTCCTACTATTTACCCATAGCTGGAGGGAGAATAATTGGATTCATACCTTTCCCAAGGGTATTAGTGCTATGTGAAATGCAATCTGTATCGTCCAGGATTTGAACTCGTATCGCCGTGTTCATTTCCTACGGCGATAACGACTACACCACGGGCACCTCCAAACTTGTAGTCTAGATCCAGACTAAGCTAATCTTATTAAACATACCTTCCCATGACTGTACAGTTTGGTTGATGCAAAGTTTTACAGCATCTTTAGAAAAATTCCTCTTTTCATATAAATTCATAGCATTAATGTTCAGTCATGAAACTGTTTTCTCAAATTTACTATGACCCAATTCCCACTTTTATGACCCAATTCCCACTTTTATGACCCAATTCCCACTTTTATGACCCAATACCCTTTTTCATAGTCCAATACCCACTTTTATGATCAAATACTTTTTTTATAGTCCAATACCCACTTTTATGGCCAATACCCTTTTTTATGGCCCAGTACCCTCTTTTATGATCCAATACCCTTTTTTTAATGACCAAATACCCCCTTTTATGGCCCAATACCCTCTTTTATGGCCTGATATCTTTATAAGTTATACAGAAGCATGTTGGGACATTGGCTTTTTTGTTCCCTGCTAACTTTGTGCCATGTTAAACATATCTCAGCAAAGTGAAGCAAAATTGTGGCTATTTGAATTCAATGATTTTTAGTAATTTACTAAGGTTTTTGTTCAGATGTTGTACAAGGTCATATGAATGGGGCATGCAATGAGACTCAAATTCACTCATTATTATTGATTTTGATGAGTTATCAAAATCAGAATTCAGTTGCATAAAAAAACTGTGTTGATTACTGAATGAGCTCTTAAGAAGGAGAGTTGTTTCTGGCATGTTGGAGCATTGTATCATGCACATGTGGGCAAGTCCAGTCCTTGAATTATGATTGGTTGGTGGTCTATGCATTGGCATATATATATACCAGCTTTTCATTCATTAGTTTTGCAGGGACTGTATTGAGTTACAGCCAGTATTATTTTTGTCTGCTGACTGGATGCCAGTTGGGACCCCTACGTCAGTAAGAGTTGTTTTTATTATTATTGTTATTACTTTACCATTATAATTTGCTAGTTTAGTTTTTTAACCATTACACCACCCAAGACACCAAAATGGAAGGATATATGTAATGATTTCTAGAAAAGAATTATGCTTGTTGATATTTGACAAATTGAAAGAATGTAGCTGAATATTATGGTTCTATGTAGCTTGAAGTAGATGCGACTGAGTTTAAAAGCAATGTTTAGCATGGCAAGGCTCCTTGAAAGGGTGTCCAAGAATGTCTTGTCACTCCATACTGATTGGGAAAGAAGAGACTTTTGTTTTTTTTTCATTTCTTTTTTTTTTAGATGTTTATAAGGCCTTTTTTCCATTGCAACCCCAATTGTTAAACTTCCTTGTGTGATTTAAAAGTAATTGGGAGTAAGTGAAAATAATGAAAAATTCTGCATGTTATAGGCGTTATTGATTTGAATGGAATTTTTGCTTTGTATCCTTTCTCATCTAATTGACAATTCTAATTGTAATAGTTATAATTTTTAAAAAAATATTTATGATATACAACCGAATAGCAAGTGTAGGTTATATGATAATAAGTTACTTGTCGCTGCCTCCCACCAGACAGGACTCGACACGAGGTTGATGACCTGAAGGTCGATTATAAGGGGATTTAGGGTAAGGGAAGGTCGGGCATGAGCCAAGGCTCGAGCCCTACTGGTCTATGCTGGTCATCAATCCACTTAGTGCAATGTGGGCCTGATGAGCCTATGCATACACATTTATAGAGGTGCTGATATTTGTCTGTTTCTCACCAGACAGGACTTGACACAAGGTCAATGACCCAAAGGTTGATTATCGTGGGAGTTTAGGGAAAGGAAAGGTCGGGCACAAGCTGTGGCTCAAGCCCTGCTGGACTATGCTGGTCATCAGCCCACTTAATGCAATGTGGGCCTGATGAGCCTAGCTGGTCTTGGACCCAAATCTGGGTCCAGGCACATACATATGCCTGATTATAGCTTAAACTTGACAGCAAGGTCCAGTGTTATACAAGGGAGACAAAGGTGTCTATGTTGCAGCTTGCTCATCCAAAGGTGGCTCAGCCGAAGCCAGGGGCCTTTCGGACTCGAATCTGCCATTGGTTTCTATACCCCATCCAGCACGAATGCCAAACGGCCCAGCTAAAGCCAGGTAAGTTATATGGTAATAAGGATGAAACAGTTAATAACATAAGTGAATGCAGCAAACTTGCACGAAAGAATTACAAGAGTTGGCATGACTGGGTAGAAAACCTGATCCACGGAGAATTGTGCAAGAGATTAAAATTTGGCCATGTTGACAAATGGTAAATGCACAAACTAGAATCATTCTTAGAAAATGAGACTCATGAAATTATCTTTTTTTTTTTTTTTGAGACACAAACAAATTACCCATTCCCAGTCAGACGACCAGACCAAGTCTCAATCAAAAAGAAGAAATGAACTTATCACCAGGTAGATTTTGCCGTTTCAGTGGACCTTAGAGGGAAATAAAAGATAACAAAAAGAGAGACACATAATTGGCTCTTGCTAGAGAACTGAACGAGTTCTGGAACATGAAGATGATGACGACATCAACTGTTGTTGGTTCCTTTTGAAATGTCCTCAAAGGCCTAAAAAAGAGACTGGGAGAAGTTAGAGAAATAATCAAGACCATCCAGACCACTGAACAGTTAAAATCAACTAGAATACTTAGAAGAATCCTGGAGACCTGAGGAAACTTGCTGTCACTCGGACTTTTGACAAAAACCATCAGTTTAAGCTGACGTGAAAAACTCACAAAATAATAATAATGAAGCGTTTTTATTCCAGCTTTAAAAAATTTAAATTCCTTTTCATTGCAACTCACTCACATTTTTAAAATATGTTACATATGCAAAATTTGTATTATATGCGGTTTTTACCGAATTAACATGTGTGTATGTAGTGAAAATTGGGGTGAAAATCGCCACTCACGTCAGTGCAAACGTCAGCGCATATGCTCCAGGTGCAAGATATATCTTTTTGACAGGAAAAAACCATGGCTGCCCTGAGCGAGCTTATATTGCAAATGGTCACGTATTTTCACGTGGGCAGTCACGTAAAACCACGGAGAGTGAAGACACACATGCAAATGAGGGCAGGCAGAAAAGAACAAAAACAACGGACGTCGTCACTCGGGTCTGTTGCGTTTTTGCGTTGGACACAAATTGATTAGAGGAGAAGCATCGATCAGTTTAAAGAGACTAAGGAAAGGATAATTGTTGAATACGAAAGGTTTTTGGTCGGACATCGCAGTAGTTTTCGTCGTTGTGAGACGCGATAACAAGTCTACCAGGCACAGTGTACTTGAAATAAGTTGTGGGAGTTAACAAAGCCTGTGGACCGAGATAGCAGTCAGCTGACGCTTCGAAGTGTTGGGGAGAGAAAGAAAGATAGAAAAAGGGTATAGAAAAAAGGAAGGGGAGTACTATACCATTAACCTGTAGAGAAGAGGAAAATCTCATATTTTGTTTTAGCGCGCTATTTAATTCAACACTGAATTTCACCCAATCAGGATGACATATCCTATTCAGCCCGGACCTTCATTTCCGGCTAGCAAAACGGGTGAGCGGCCAAAACCACTCTCTTCAGCTTGAGACGGCGACCAGAACGGACGTGTCTCTGGTCGCCCCTGCTTAGCGATGCTTTTTAGCTAAACAAGCCACCCAGTGGGGACATCTCACTGTGGCTTTAACCCTAGCAGCAGCAACATGGGTACTCAACGAGGGAACCATCTAATTTATGGATTCTTTGCGTCTAATCTATTTTAGACGAAGGAATCCCAGTTGAATATGAATTAGATACGTTCAGCATGCCTTCCACAAGCACCACAAGAATTTACTATGTCGATCCGAGCGCCACTTCGCTCTCGACACACTAGCCCCCATTTCACGTCTGGTCCACATTAATGGAGATAACGCCTACTCTCCCCAATTACCAGACACACAAAACTACAGGATGACCTTGAATACTTCCCTCACACGTCCAACAACACGCTGCCGTCTCAACATCCCGCTAAGCTATCGCGTCTCCAAAACCAACAAGCCTAACCACCACGAGTCTTGCAGCACCAAGAACCAACCGCCTCAAAGCTGCAAATAAAAACTTTCGTTGTGTGTTGTTAAAGCAAAGTCTTGTAATTCATTTTTGTTGCCTTAAAAAATATAGCGCTAAACAATTAACCATATCACCTCAACGCTATAAACCCGAAAAAATCGGCGACTATATTTCTAGAAATAAAACAACTTTTACCCCCCAAAATCAATTTATTCCTGGAGAAATAAATTTTACAAAGTAATTTTACGACCACATTGCATATATTTTGCTATGCAGGTTGAGTTATTCACTCAATTCTTTTAGAACAAAATAAAAAAAAAATAAACACAGAATAAATAGAAAGAAGTGAAACAAAATAAAATAAAAAAGAGAAGAATTTAAACAAGCTAAAACTTACTCGCCATTGGACCGCAATGGAAGGAGTCATAAGAAACAGTTTATAAACGAAACATCCTCGTTTAGCATAGGAATTCAAAGTTCTTTTTCTTTTCTGGTCTTTTTCTGTCGACATAAAGTCCATTAACAGTCGGGAAAACACTCTGTATCTAGCGTAGAATGTTTCCTTTTCTCTGTAACTTGTCTTGACAATTCTGTAGGCTGGTCCTCATTAGAATTCAAATTTTAAGTAGAATTACTTCCATAGTCCCTCTTCTCCAAAATGTCGACCGAAACATACTCCCTCGGAGTAAGGTGGTTGTACGTAACTGTTCTTTTCTTTCAGCGTAGAAAATACCCACTCTCGGTTTTTCCACGACTTTTAACTCCATTTCTTTGGGACGGGGTGGTTTAACAGCAAATCTAAATTTTCGACTCGGCTTGACTGCCTTTCTTAGCTAAATAGTTGACACACTGCCTAGCAAACTAGCGACGAGGTGCGTTCTAGACTGCTTCCGGACAGATCGAAAGAAAGAAATGCAAATGGGTAAAAGGGAAAAGGCGAAAGAAAATGATTGCTCCAGGTGATTCACATTTATACTCACAAAGGGCCAGTGACAGTCTAACTTTGAAATAAGCCAATGACATTGGAGCAGTTATCGAATTTACAAATTCCAAAACATTATTCTAGATATGACTCAAAATTGAATCTGGTGGAGAAGTTCAAGTTCTTGAGCTCTTGGAAGTATGGAGTTATCCTTTAGTTGACATTACTCCCAGGTTCATTCTGATCGAGAACAGTTGTATGACAGTTGTATGTTGGAACAACTGTGTATCAAATAGATCTGTGAAATAATTGCTGATGTGGCTAGGATTTAGTAGGAAACCTGATCCACTGGGAATTTTGCGAGAGATTAAAACATCATAGTAAGTGACTTCAAACTCCAGTTGTGCTATTATGTCCACTTTCAGACTGATACCTTTAGGAAAGGCATGAACCACTTTATATCTGCAACTATTGATTAAATAGCACCGCTACTGTTTTTCTACAAGGATGGCTTTGACATTAAATAACCCACAAAAGTTAGCCCAGTTGGGTGAGGCTGTAGAATATATCGACTTCATCTCTGTAGAGGGGTAAAACCTCCATCTCCAATGAGTATCCTAGATATGACACTAAACAATTTGATGGTGAGTCTCCAGTAATGTTGGAGCTTTGGGGAATGCGGAGTATACTCTCATTGCTATCGCTCCCAGATCCACTCTGGCTCGGAGTGGTAGCACCTGATTGGGTCCTATCTATGGGTCAAATAGAACTATTTGATTTTTAAATTGTGTGCAAACAAATCACGTTAAATTGAATAGTTAGAAATAGAAATGTTTGACATTTAACTGAGTGTAAACAAATAACTGGTGTTTAACTGAATTGTTAGTTATACATAGCAAGGCTTGAAATGATTTAACTTTGTTGACTTATGCTAAATTGAATTGTTAGAAATAGAACTGTTTGATCATTTAACTATCTGCATCTACAAAATCTGTTTTCAAACCACATATTTAATATATATATATATATATATATATACGAGGTGCCTTCAAAAAGTTTCCAGACTTTTTTGTACAGGCATTTAAAATTGTAATAGACTCTTGAAAATTCAGTATCTTATTGTTATACATCTTATGAGATGACTGACCATTTTTTTTTATTTCAGGTTTAAATGAACAGCTACAGCAGCAATTGAAATGCACCCTACTAAAGCCTGATTGTCACAGCTGGTGAATTTCAAAAATGCAATCTGGACGTCAGGACACTTTAGAAGAACGATATGCAATAAAATTGTGTTTTAAACTTGGAAAAAATGCTGCCACAGAAACGTATGGAATGCTTCAGACTGCTTTTCGACCATCTTGCATAAATAGAGCATCAGTTTTATAAGTGGCATAAGAGATTCAAGGAAGGCAGGGAGTCTGTAAGGGTAGATGAGAGGTGTGGGAGGAGTAAGGAAGTCAGAACACCAGAGTTGATTAGCCAAATAAAGAATTTCGTGGATAAGGACCGTCGTGTGTCTATCGAGACAATTAGTGCACAGTTTGATGTCAGTGTGGGAACTGTACACAATTATTCGCGAGGAACTGAAGATGCAGAAGATTTGCGCAAAGTTTGTCCCAAGGGTGCTCAGAGAAGATCAGAAAGAAAGCCGTTGTCATGACAGCAGGGAGATGGTCGAGCTGATCAATTCAGATCTCGCATTCTTGATGGTCGGGTGACCTGCGATAAAAGCTGGATCTACTTCTATGAATCAGAGACTAAAAGACAGAGTTGCCAGTGGAAGCATGCAGGTTTTCCCAGACCCAAGAAGGCCAGACAGAGCAAATCCACCCACAAACTTTTGATGATCCCTTTTTTTGACAGCACTGGCATGATCTACATGCACTGGGTTCCCACTGGACAGACAGTCATCAAGGAATACTATGTTGAGGTTTTAAGGGAGTTCAGAAAGAGATTTCGTTGGAAGAGGCCAGCACTCTTCAAATCGGGTCAGTGGTGTTTCCGCCAGGACAATGCACCAGTCTACAACTCCATCCTTGTCACAGACGATTTGACCAAGATGGGCATCAAGACAGTTCCTCACCCTCCCTAGAGTCCAGACCTTGCTTCCTGGGACTTTTGGTTATACCCTAAGCTCAAGGAAAAACTTAGAGGCTGTCGGTTTGAGACAATTGAGGAGATGAAAGAGGCTGTAACGAAGGTCATTAACACGCTCACACAAGAGGACTTCCATGGGGCCTTCTAGAAGTTGTTGGAACGTCACAACAAGTGCATTGTAGCCGGAGGAGATTACTTCGAAGAGGACTAGAGTTTCATGTGTGTACTATCAATAAAAGTGCCCATACGAAAAAAGTCTGGAAACTTATTTAATGATCCTTGTATATATAAAGAAGATTTGGCATTAAATTACGAACAATGGTTGACATGCTATAAAACTAAACCAAACCACAAAGGTTGATATGCCGTTAAACAAAGAAATCAAACCAAACCAAACCAAACCACAAAGGTCGATATGCTATTAAACAAAGAAATCAAACCAAACCAAACCACAAAGGTTGATATGCTATTAAACAAAGAAATCAAACTAAACCAAATCACAAAGATTGATATGCTATTAAACAAAGAAATCAAACCAAACCAAACCAAACAGATCTGTTTAAAAATTATCAGTATTAGATATAGCCATATTAAACAGTAAATTCCGCAGCTTTCTAGTTCGGATACTGATTCAAAAAAATAACACAGACAATAAAGTTTTTAAAAAAGAATTTTATACAAAGATACAAGAAAGAACGGTATAGAAAAGATAAAGTGTTGCAAATTTTAGTGCAATTTGCTGGAACTTATCTGAGAGAGTGTCCGGGAAACAAAGTTCTTTGAATTTGTGTATTTTTTTTTGTAGAAATGTTTCAGAGTTCATTTAATTGCGAGTCTTCTTTGAAGTTCTTTTCAGCAGAATTCTCGGTTGAATTTTCTTTCAGTGGTTTAACTTGGTAGAGTTTGATTAGTCGACTTTCGTTTAGTTTTACTCTTATTTCTTAGGAAGCTCTATCCAAGAAACGAGTGACGAAACCCATCTGCTAGCTTAAGTTTTTCGTGCTATCAGTTCGGTCCTCGAATTCTTTCTGAGAGTCTGAATAGTAGTTCTCGACAAAAGGAGGAAATCACTTTTTGGTGTCGCACTGTCTGGGATTACTTTTCCCTTCTCCACTCCGCACGTGGTCGGTTTGATTTTTTTTCCTTTGAAATAAATTTTTATATTCTACAACAATGATGAACAGTGTGTATTAAAGATAATAATAAATGATAAATTCTAAGTGAGACTCGAATTCCCGTCTCTATTTTTTATCTTGGGTAGTCTTGTTATTCCTGCAAACTGCTTTACCAACAATGTAATGAGAACTATCAGTATTGCAGAAACCTAAATCACACTTATAAACTCATCTTTTATCTTATAGGACTTTACACTCCTATAAATTATTTTGGACGGTATGCCACTTGTTCCCACAAAGATGGTGGACGCTCACATATTCAGTCTCGGGAAACCATTGGCCAGGAGAACCACGTGACATGTTTAAAACTACGTCCGCGCGTAAATTCAAGTCCTGCGTTTTTGAGCCACCTACAAGACACGTATTTTCTATAAATACGTCGTCTTCAAACACCCTTGTCCTCTTTGACCTAATTTCTCCGCAGTAGCAACACACTCCCTTCAGCGTGAATACAGGAGAGAAAAGCAACACCATGGATGGGCATCGCAGACATTCATATACAATGACTATGAGACGCTTTTCAGTCTCTGAGAAACTGCACGTTTCTAACCATAAAAAAGGACATTTTAAACTTGTAATTCTTTTTGTAGCTTAGTTGTGTTACACACACACACACACACACACGAGCTCACACATATACACACACTATTATTTTGTGAGTAGAGTTAGTAATATTTTTTATGTATCAATGTAAGATTTATTGTTGTAGAATATAAATTTGTTTTTGTTCGTCGCCTTGTTTTAAATGTTCATTTTGTCCGCGCCGTTTTACAACCATTATTTGTTTCATATCTTTTACTCATTTGTTGCATATTCTTCACTCATTGGCTTCCTTAATTTACTACTTTATCCATGTGCCTATAATATGTGCTTATAATATGCCTATATACTACCTTTAATTCTAAACTAAACACCAAACTCTATATCAAAACCTCAACACTAAACGTGTGGGGAACTTAAATACTTTCAGTCCTACCTACAATCTAATTTCTCTGCCGCTTGGCACTGTCGTTCTTTTTACAAAACTAGTAGTTTTAATAAAACTTTATCTTATGTTTATTTTTAGATGAAGCATCTTCAGTTATTATCATTAATTTAAACGAGTTTTCTTTTATTGTAGCAAACTAATTGAACGGATTAATTAATTAATATTAATTAATACAGGGTTTCTCTAACCGTAATACTTTAGCTCTTTTTATTCTTAAAAGCAACAATTAAATTCTGAATTAAGCCATTTTCCTGGAATAAATTTGTAAAGCGGGATTAAAGTCGCTGAGAGTGTTCTCAATTCCCATTGGAACGTTGTCAACGACAACTTAATCCTTTTACACAACGTAGTTATGTTTGGGACGAGTTTCTGCTAACCTCTGTTGGTATTCCGTGAGGTGTCCTTTTAGCGAGTACAAAAGTCCGTACTGATTCGTTGGTAAAGAAAGTGTATATATATATATATATATATGTGTGTGTGTGTGTGTGTGTGTGTGTGTATGTATGTATACGTGTTTATTGAACCGTTAGCCTTGTAGACGAGTCAGTTTTTGTCATGTTAACTCGACAGTGGTTCCGGGTAAAAAAGGCCGCATTCGCTTTTTTCTTCGCCTTACAAAAGGCACGGTTTTTAGTATTCTTCCGCCGGCTGATTTGATTGGTTCAGTTCAACCAGTTTACTTCTGTGCAGGAATTCGTCCGCCAGGGGGAAATAAATCTAATTCCCGCTACAAATTTACCACACAATGAATTTACTGACCACGCTCTGTTCTCCCTCTCACATTTGACTTCTTCCATAGAACATAAGGGTTTTTATTAAATCCAAAAGACTGCCAGTATCTCACATGGGCATCTGCATATACCATGTCATAACATCCACACATTTTCGTTCACCCTCGTGACTGCTTCCGCTTATTTTCTCAGGTGAGTCCTGTGCAGAGAATCTCTGATTGACGGCCCGGTCAAGGGTTAATATGAAACATAGTCAAGGGCTATATTCTCCCTTTGCTTTTTTTCTGCTTTCTTTTTATCACTCAAGGAAAGACACTTTTTTTCAGCAGCTCGCAGAATCCAGAGATATTGAAATAGCATACACACATTCCAACTCATTGACATATTCACTTGGTCAAGCACTTGTACCTAAATTACTCTAATCCTTCACACAAAGAAACTGAATGGTAAATACCACAAAAACCTCTTTCAAATACCATGAAATAAAACCAGTATGTGAAAAGAAACTGAATGCTGGCTTCTTTATTTTGAAAATTGTTTTCATTTTACCAACACGTGGAACCAACATATACGCAAAAGATACACTGAAACCAATATCTTCAACCTATTCAAGCCGTAAACATCAGTGTTGTCAGTACTACTACATGGCTGCACCATTTGTATTATAAAAATTTATTTCTAACAAGGAAACAAACCGACCACGTGCGGCACTTGATTTTGGCCAGAGTAGAAAAGGGAGAAATAATCCCAGACAATACGGCATCAAAAAGCTACTTCCGGCTATTTGTCGACGATTACAATTAAATGTTTAGTACAAACATGGGAGTCGGATTGTTAAAGCTGGAGAAAGATTGTCAGTAGAAAGGTTTCGTCACTCGTTTCTTGAATAGCCGATCCTTGATTAACACTCAGCAATATAAAGTACGTATCAAGGGTAAAGTGGAGCAATACAGGAAAAGGAGTAGCACCCTCCCCTACACCTCGGTGTAGTTGCAATTGAAAAGGGAGCCTTCTGGTTGCTCTCGACTAAAGGGAGACAACTTTACTTACTTATTCAAACAGACAAGAAACTTCCCAAGAAATTCGACGAAAGTCATCTAAAGTCAACTCTACCAAAATTTACCTGAGTTAAACAAAAGACTAAAATTCAAACCGTGAACAACAACTAAATCTTTAGTACAAACTTGGGAACCAGACTGTAAAGGCTGGATAAAGATAGCCTGTAAGAAAGGTTCGTCACTTGCTTCCTAAAAAGCCGATAAGCATTCTAACAGACAAGAAGTTTCCCGAGAAATTCTACCAAAGTCGACTCTACTGAAATTCACCTGAGTAAACTAAAAGAAAATTCAGCACGAGAATTCTGTTGAAAAGATAACTTTACAGAAGACTAAATTAAATTTAAATGAAAACTAAAAAAAAAAAACTCAATTAAAACCAACTGAAAGATAAAATTCAACCCGAGAACTCGACCCGAAAGATAATCTTAAGATTCATAATAAAAGGAAAATTGAAACTCTTTAACGAAACTAAAAAGAAAAAAAATACTCAAAGAATTTTATTTTCTGGACACACTCTCTTTGATAAGTTCCGCAAATTACACTAAAATTGCAAAGATTTATTTTTTCCATCCTTTTGAATTCTATAATCACATCTTGTTTTTTTTTTTGTATAAAATTCTTTTATAAAGCTTGTTGTCTGATTCATCTTTTTGAATCAGTGTCCGAACTAGAAAGCTGCGGAACTTACCATTTAAAATTACACGCTAAAACCCCCTAAAACATTATCCCCTTTAAATGATAAATTTGGCTTTAATGTCAATTTCTTCATATCAGATTTTGCTGTATAAACTCTTTTAGTTTTTTAATGAAAATTTTGCAGAAAAAAAACCCCACATAGGAACTACTCAATGTTTGGAATAAATCCTAGAAGCAGCACCTCACAAAACAGTGGCTCTACGGTTACTTACTTTCCAACTCACAAATCGTAAGACGAACAATGTATGCGGAGCACTCATAAGCTATGTTCTTCTACACATGGACTCCAACCAATGAACACACCGGTCTTGGCCGATTAACAAAAATGTGCATTCCTCAGCTCTGTGCGGACACTGAGTGTCATCTTGAGCAGAGCATTTCAAACAAGCTGATGAGGCATACCAAGCCAGGTATTTTTCCAATGTGCTATGTGTTGAGATTGAATCCCTTATCTGTCGTTGATTCCAAGTAATTAACGTAAAAAGTCATTAGCTCTCGTATCCACCAAAATAGTTCTGCTAAACCTCAAGAGGACGTGGCCAGGGTAGTATATAAAGAGAGAGCAGCAAAATCAAGTCCTTTTTATGTCAACATCTCTCCAAGAGACACATAACTTGATGACGTGCCAGGCCTCAATGTACACAAGGAGGTAGGTATTTATATTACACACACGCATATATATACGCACAAGAGGGATTTCATCAAAGGACTTTTTCCCCTTTTTATCTAGATATATACATTTTCCTCTTGTCTTCTATATGTATGATTGAGAACTTTACAAAAGAATTTTTCTTTTTTTTTCTTGCATTCTCTTGCTTTTGTCATACACATTCTTATGAATAAATTCTATTATATCTATTCATGTTAATATCGCAGGTGGTCTAGTGGGTAGAGTGTTCGCCAATGGTCTGGGAGACCCGGGTTCAATTCCAGGTCGCGTCATACCAAAGACTTTAAAAATGGTACTTGATACCTCCTTGCTTAACACTCAGCAATATAAGATATGTAAGTAAGTAAAGCTGGCGACTGTAGTGGAGGGCGACCAGAAGGCTCCCATTTTAATAGCTACTACAGGGGGGGGCTGTTCCTTTCCCTGCATTGCTCCACTTTACCCTTGATCCCTACCTTATATTGCTGTGTGTTAAGCAAGGCGGTATCAATTACCAATTTTAAAGTGTTTGGTATGACGCAACCAGGGATTGAACCCAGGTCTTCCGGACCGTGGAGCAATCCAGAGAAAGGAGTAGCGCCCTCCCCTACACCTCGGTGTAGTAGCTATTGAAAAGGGAGCCTTCTGGTCGCCCTCGACTACGGTCACCTACAACATCAGCAATACCGACTTATAAGTTGTAGGAAGGAATAAGAAGACACGACGTAATTTGGGAGTTAGTATATATACACGCACTCACCACGAGAACTTTACTACCGGGACTAAAATGTACAAAAAGAACAAAGACAAAGGAAAAACGAAGTGTACACCAAATTCAGTAGCGCCTACAAAACAGGTCACGTGACTCGCCGTCACGCAATAAAATACAAACGTAGTTCTTATGCGATTATGGTCCACAATCACCATATACTCATGGGACTATTTTAGTTGACGTATTTAACAGTTCACTTCATTTATTACTATCCACAACTATTAGAGTGACCTCTCCGCAACACATTGACTGGTATCATATATGTGCCATATTATTACTTGTTTATGATCCCAGAAAATCTTGCTTGAGTAATGTTAATTTATACCGACGAAAAAAGGAATATAATAAAAGTTGACATAATTTTTACGTTACATGTTATATATATATCATGATAATATGAAACTGGGAAATTGCCAAGTATTTTGATTTATTGCTCGGCGCCTGAGGCGCCATATTAGTGAAATACTGAAGGGACCAAGCATTTTTTAATCTAATCGCGCATGAGTCTTGGTTTGTGCGTGTCTTCATGCTATAACACGACTATGTGTCACATATTGGCTTAGTAGGAAGTTGGTTCAATAGCCACTCGGGCAGCGACCGCACATGCGAGAGTCGACAAGAGTCCTCTCTGGTAACCACGACACACACACACACACACACACACACACACACACACACACACACACACACACACACACACACACACACTGCTAGCTATATGGACATGCTAACACCGACCAAATTTACATCTTATTACTAAGTCAACACACCAGTCAACTGCGATTTCATTCCCTTTCCCCTTTCCTTTTCTCATAGACGTGGCGAAAGTAAGTCTGACCATCTTTCTGTTTGTTATGGAACAATCTCAATCGGATTACCCATATATAACCGGAAGGCAGGTAATATTACCATTTATACAAAAATGGCAGTTAAGGTTGATGAGTTCTGTTGCCTCTTGTTATATTAAAATAAAGAAGATGAAATAAGACGACGAGAATGTTGATAAGTTTCGAAAGGGAAGTTTTAATGGCAGCTTGAGACTGTTGTATACTCAACACAATAAAGACGAGCGACACAGTTCTTTAAAAAATATACCTTGTGTGTGAGAGGGAGTTGGAGACCGAACAAAACTGCAACATATTGACCCCCACTCTTATGGCCATCAGCGTTTCTTTCCCATTCTCCGGGGTTGCTCAACCGGAGGCCCGGGGGCCCAGCTCTCTGCTGGGTGCTGTTTTCTCTCCAGCATTATTTCTCCAACTCTCCGATCCACAAGCTGATTAATCGGGGGCCTGAGGGCTCACTCTGCTGAGTGCTGGCTTTTTGTGCCTCATCTTGTCTCCAACTGGTCTGGTCTCCAAACTGATTGAATTTCCTATGTACTGAGTTATATAATAGTTCAATGTTCACCTTCTTCTTGTGGGCGTCACAATTTCGCACTCATTCAACCTGTCCACGGTCAAGGTTATAATATCCTGATCGACCGGATGCACTTGTTATTTACACAGGGTCATTTCCTATTTTGACAGCCCGGCCGGTTCGTAGGTCAATATGCAACAGAGACGAAGTTTTCCTTTGTGCTGTGAGTTAATATAGAAGGTGGAGAGTTGTAAATAGTTGAGTAGGAATTTAGCATTCAGCCAGAAGTTCGTGGACCAGTTGATTTAGGAGAAAGGACTAAAAGGTGAAAGAATGGTCTCCTAAAGAAACAGTGGTCAAATGTTCAATGTGCTTTCTCGTGTTGAAATGTCCATCTGTTTGCAGCTGGAATCGGACCGGGTAAGAGAGATCGAGGGAACGTTACATCACCTTTTATATTGCCCGGGAAAGTCACCCGGGCAGAATGGCATTATTCATTCTCATTGGACGAAATATACTGTAGGAGGTGATATTGTGCTTTGATATTTAATTTCCATTTTGTAGTGGTTTGGCCCAGCGGTTAGAGTGTTCGCCAATGGCCCGGGAGACCTGGGTTCAATCCCAGGTCGAGTCATACCAAAGACTTTAAAAATGGTACTTGATACCACCTTGCTTAACACTCAGCATTATAAGGTACGGCTCAAGGGTAAAGTGGAGCAATCCTGGGAATGGAGTAGCGCACTCCCCTACACCTTGGTGTAGTAGCTATCGAAAAGGGAGCCTTCGGGTCACCCTCGACTATGGTCGCTAACTTTACTTTACTTTTATATGTGGTTGCGTGTTCTCAGAAGTCGGAAGGTTGCCATTTATAGGAATGGGGATAACATTAATATTATCATTATTATTGTTTTTTTTTAGGTTTAAGTTGGTATTTCGGTGGTAAATGTTGATGGAAAATAAAGGTGGTGGGGAAGAACGAAGACGTCGTTAGGTTTTAAAGGAAGGTTTTAATGGCAGCATGAAGTAAAGGGTTTTACGCTGGTATGCTGCGAGACTAGTAGTAAGGAAAGAAGGCAGGAAGTTGTTAGAGTGTATCATCTAATTTGTTTTTAACTAGGATCCTTTGGTCTAGAAGAATAGACGCAAAGGGATCTATAAACTAGATAGCTCTCTTCATAGTCTATGATGCTGCTACTGCTATTCAGGAGCAGACGAATAGACGTCCGTTCCCATTGGGGATTTCTGAGGGAGAGAGAGATTCGCGGGCTTTCTTCAATTTTTGGTGCTGCTAGGAAATATGGTTTGAGCTGAATAGGACAAGTCATCCTAATTGGGTGAAAATGTTCGGCGACTTTAACGGTCAAATTAAATTACGCGCCAAACAAAAATTCAAGTTTCTTTCTGCTACAATACCACTCGAACTTCAACGGCAAAATAATTCCCGCGCCAGACAATAAATACAAAAATATAAATCACCATGTGATTTAATGGTGTTCTTGTGGTATTTTGACCTTCGACCCGGCCAAAAATGCCATTCAGAGTGATGCACCGGAAGGAAGTGACACTTCTAATGGCAGTTATGAGAGGAAATCGCGTTGGCGAAAATTGGCTGATGAAATGGGACGAGGTAAAAAAATTCCCATGGTACACTCATAGACTGATGCACCGGAAGAGAGTGACCTGTGAACTGCATGACTGTTATTTCCGCTTGATGACGATCAAACATGCGATTTCAAAGATCGAGTGGGCGATCGAGTGGGCGTGGAACTATTATATAACTCAGTCAAGACAGAAGTCAAGTTAGTTCCAGTTGGAGAAGGAGTTATAGACGAGATGTGGTAGGGAAAGCCACACCCAGCCGAAGGGGCCCTTGGGAACCCCGATGGAGTTTGGGGACCAGAGAAGTTGCTGATAAGATGTAGTAAAGAAAGCCATCATCCAGTAGAGAGCTGGGCCGCAGGGCCTCCGGTTGAGCATCAGGAGAACAAGAAAGAGACAATGCTGACGGCCATAAGAGTGGGGGTCAAAATATTGCAGTTTCTGTTCGATCTCCAGCTCCCTCTCACACGCAAACCTTGAGTAACCCTTTTCGAACCCTTACAATAAAGTGAGAGGTACATATATTTATAAAGAAGTCTTCCTGCGTCTGTTTATTTATTGTGTAGTTATGATGCTGAAGATGACAATATAACATTCTGACGCACAATTGAAAATTAGTTCTTTCTGCTACACATATTTCCACCCGCCAGCACACTTTCAATCAGCCGCCGAATATACACTCAATTAACATGTACTTCGCACACACGCACACACAAATACACACATACCAACACTGTTATGCGTATCACAACTTGGATTATCACCCGTCTAGAGTGACACGTTCCACAACTCATATACCGGTACCATATATGTGCCATATTATTACTTGTTTATGTTTCAAGAAAATGTTGTTTAAATATCTATTGTGACGTTAATTTATACAGGCGAAAAAAATGAATATAATAAAAGTTGACATGATTTTTATATTACATATCATATATAACATGATAATATGAGACTGGAAAGTCGCCACGTACCGGTAGTTGATGACTTGCTTACCAACACTGGTATGCGTACCACCACTTGAAGTATCGCTAGTCTTTAGGACTTAGCAAGATAGGAGGGATGGCGAGAGAGGCTCAAAGGAATCCGTGCTGTCTTCACATCTTAGTGCTGATGAAGTTTAATGAAAAAAAAAACAATTAAATAAAACATAATATTTCGCATTTTCATTAAATGATTGATTTATTCTTTAGAATTTTACAAAGTTTGGCTGGAATTTTAAAAAAAGCATCCAGGGAGACAAACAGGCTAAATAACGGAGATGACCTGATCGGTGAAGGCATTTCAAATAAAATTTGATCGTTTTAGGAAATTTCAAAATGGCGACTCTTCAGGTATTTTTCCTCGATTCTTTTTGTGATGTTGGAAGAAATTTACCAAATTTTCCTCCATTTGTTGTAAGAACTCAGTATACAAGACTGCCAAGCAGTTGCACAGGAATCTTGAGCAACCACTAACGCAAAATCTGTCCATAAAATACATGTCCCATCGTCATCGTAACGACTGATACCTACAAGAAAAAAAAAAACAAGCAAAAAGAAAAAAAAATCGGTAAATGTAGTCTTTTAATTACTTAAAGGAAACATCATCATTATTATCAATGCCTATTAAGAAGAGTCCCCGTGGAGTAATTGCAAACGTGGGGACTGCTATCTCGAAGTTAGCGAGTTCAAGCCCCAGTCATGCTATTCCATTCATTTTCGAACTAACACATTTGGGAAAGGTACGAACCCCGTTATCACTCCCCTCCCAGCTATAGGTTAAATAATTTCACAGCTGTTCTTCTAAAAGGATGGTTTTGGCATCAAATAACCCTCAAAGATTGATATGTTATTAAAAAAAAAAAGAAATCAAACCAATATTCATTAATTTGTCTTCCTTTTTATTTCTGTTGTGCGATGATCAACTGTTACAATCCCCCTGACAAAAAATATGGAATTTGCCAGCTTACAGAATGTTCATTCATTAATCAATTAAAAAATAGAAGGAAAAAACCCTTTTGTAACAGATACGATGCAAATCCTTGCTGAACATTCTGGCTTCATAAAATGTTATTAATATTTGGCAATTTTTTTAAAAACCATCTCCAATTGATGGTTTTTCGCTAGAATCTGAGTGACAGCAATTAAAAAAAATATTCTTGCTTATTTTTTTTAATACTACAGTCGTCAACTTACTATATATGTATATATATGTATAAGTAAAGTTGGCAACCATAGTCGAGGGTTACCCGAGGGCTCCCTTTTCGATAACTACTACACCGAGGTGTAGAGGAGGGCGCTACTCCTTTCCCAGAATTTCCCACTTTACCTTTGACCCGTTACTTATAATGCTGAGTGTTAAGCAAGGAGGCATCAAGTACCATTTTTTGAGTCTTTGGTATGACTCGACCTGGGATTGAACCCAAGTCTCCGGGGCCATTGGCGAACACTCTTACCATTGAGCCAATATCCAGTTTATATATATATATATATATATATATATATATATATATATATATATATATATATATATATATATATATATATATATATATATATATATATATATATATATATATATAAGAAAAAAGTGATAGTTAAATCAATAACAGTAATCAATACACACACATCATGATGAAAAGTTTGTCAAAAAAGAAAAAGTAATTTTTTTTACCCAGAAAAGTTGTAACTGATGTTCCCATATTCCATATCATAGAAAAGGTAAACATAGAGTTATCTCCCTTCCATCCCTGCAGGCTTGTCAATCCGCTGCCCGAAGTTCCTTTTGCACGTTCATGTTTTGTGTTATAGATTCCTGAAAAGTAATATACAATTAACAAAATGAGTAAACGATAGGAATTAGGAAAATGCATAAAATTGTCTAAGGCTCCTTATTATTTCTACTTTTGTTTAGGGGTTTATTCTTTCTGGAGAGGAATAGAGTTCTTGGGATTAAAAAAAAAACAAAAAAAAAAAAAGCAATCACATAAAAGAATAAAATAAACTCAAATGTAACAGTTTCCCAGGAAGCCTCTAACAGTAAGTGAAACCAGCGCATGCCTAAAAAGAGGGGCTTCCTGGCACCAAAGAGAAACTCTCTCAGAAGCTTTTTATCACCTCGACTAGACGGACCTTTTTCTCTCAGCTGCTAGTAGGGAGCGCACGTGCTGCCTTGGTTCCGGGTCCTAGCAGCGAACAGCGAGACATTTGACGGACCCTCAACTTAGAGTTTGCAAAAGATTATTCCTTTATGTTCTTCAAACGCTTTGTCTGGGGGAGCATGACTATTTCTACTGGTTCAGGAAAAGATTCCACACTAAAGAATAGTCGTAAACCTCCAAAATAGAACTTGAGTCTAAAGTTAACCTTATTTTTTCCTTTCGTTCTTAATTCCCTTATTAGTTTGACAGACAAAAAGAAGACAAGTAAATTTGGTAATATGAAAAAAAAGAAAAAAAGAAGTCAATATGCAAACCTCAGAATTTCCCGACAATACCAACAATTCACAACAACCACAATAAACATTTCTTATACCCCATAGTGTAACGAAATGACTACAGCGTTCTCAGCGCTCTGGATTGCGGTTATATCAAACATTTACATAGGGTGTAATTTACAGGTGACAGGTCAGGTGTTGTGGAACAGAAGAAATCTAGTAAAACGCAATCACTCGAATTCGCAAAATACAAATTCTAGGCAGCTTAAAGAGAGATTCTCGGAACATTTTAGTTTAAAATTTATCTGGATGGTCCAATTCGTCTAAACAGCAAATAAAATTACCGTCCGGAACTGGATTGCCTTCCCTATTTTGGGTGGAGACAGTGGTACTTTTGGAAGAAAGTTAGTAGGACTCATTCCTACAAAATGTAAGGGTGTGTAATGGTTACAGCGATGGACTGTGGAATCGAAGTAAGCGAGTTCGTATTCCAGTCGCGCTATTACGTTCACTTTCGGGCAAATACCCTTGGGAAAGGTATGAACCCTCTTATCTTCCCAGCTATGGGTTAAATAGAACCACTACTGTTCTTCTAGGAGAATAGGTTTGGCATTAAATAACCTACAAAGGTCGATATGCCATTAAACAAAAAAAAAACAAAAAACAAACCAAACCAAAATGTAAATAAAATCAGTTTTGTTTGACAAAAGGTACTTTAGTATATTATATCTTGAGCAACGCAAAGTCTTTTTGCTAGTATATATATATATATATAATTACATATATATATATATATATATGTCAGTGATGAAATAAACATTACCAAATTTTATAATGAGCTATCTTCCCTTGTCCAACACATTACCAAATACAATATTCTGATCGTCGGTGGGAACATGATTGCTCATAGAGGCTCTCGTGATGTAATGGTTTCTATCATAGTAAGTAGCCACGGTGAACAGAGATCAAATCCTAGTCTGGGCTGTTTGTATTTCACATAACACAATATCATTGGGAAAAGTATGAATTCAACTATCCTTCCTCCAGCTATGGGTAAATAGTCGGACAGACTGGCTCTTTAACTTGATATGGCAATCGGTCTAAGGGAAACCTTTTAAACCCCAATTAAAAATTGTCGTATTCTACAACGCTCCAAACAGAAATGGCGAGCATCTAACAGAATTTTCTCTTGAGAACAAGCTTGTATGCATAAACATTAAATTTCAGAAAAGGAAAGAAAACTATGGACTTATATCTACCTCAAAAGCATAAGTCAATTGTTTATTTATAAAAAAGACGTAGATAAACAGCGTGATGAATCGTTTCAGCAAAAATTCGCTTGAGTCTACACAAAAGTAAGAAGCAAACAGGTTAAACTTTACGATATAACTTGTCCTCACTTGCAACTACCGATATATGCAATCATTATTTAGTAACAGTAAGAAACAAGTTTGATTGTCTTCAGGAAAAATCTGAAAGACATACTCCAAATGATAAATATGAAATCGTTGTTATTACCCATATAGAAACAGCAGTTGAATGCATAACAATCTAACCAAGAGCCAAATGTAGAATTGCCTGTGAGTCAAAAGAAGAAAAACGAGATGACATGAAAAAAAGCATCTAAAATTAACAAAAGACCCAAATAAACACCAACATGCAGAAGCTTGAGAAAGCTTAGAACAACCTTTCTAAAACATACCTAAAAGAACAACTCCAAGGTCAAAGAATACATCCAAGGTCAAATCAATAAAAGTAGAAATTCAAAAGATAAATAATCTCAATTAGACAGTAAATGATGTTACAGAAATTTTGAAAGGATAACATTTGATATAAAGAGAGGGACACTAAAGCCAAGTTTAGTATTTAACTGGGTTATGTTTTGAGGGCGCTTTAGCGTGCAATATTAAACGGTAATTTCAAACAGTAAGTTCCGCAGCTTTTTAGTTCGGATACTGATTCGAAAAGATAACACTGACAATAAAGTTTTTAAAAAGCAATTTTATGAAAAGGAAACAAGAAAGAAAGGTATAGAAAAGATTGTTGGTGGATTGACGTGTATTTAGTATTTCAGTTCCCCACAATTTTATGTTAAAGTTTGATATAGTGTTTAGTTTGGAATAAGGCATAATATAGGCACATGGATAAAGGTAGTAAATGAATGATGCAAATGAATAAAGGATATTCAACAAATTAGTAAAAGATATGAAACGTGTAGAGAAGAGGAAAATCTCGTATTTTGGTTTGGCGCGCAAATTTATTTCAACACTTAATTTCACCCAATCAGGATGACTTATCCTATTCAGCCTGGACCTTCATTTCCGGCTAGCAAAACGGGTGAGCGGCCAAACCCAGTCTCTTTGGCGTGAGACGGCGACCAGAACAGACGTTCCTCTGGCCGTCCCTACTTAGCGATGCTTTTTAGCTAGACAAGCCACCCAGTGTGGACATCTCACTGTAGCTTTAACACTAGCAGCAAACGAATAAAGGTTGTGAAACAGCACGGAAAAAAGGAACATTTAAAACAAGGTGACGAACAAAACAGATTTATATTATAATAAAACTTACATTGATACATAAAAAATATTGCTAATTCTATTAATAAAATAATAGCGTGTGTATATGTGTGAGAGTTTGTGTGTGTGTCTAACACAACTAAACTACGAAAGGATTACATATTTAAAATGTCTTTCTTTTTATGATTGGAAACAGGCGGCTTCTCTGAGACTGGAAAAAGTCTCATAGTTAATGTATGTCTGCGAGGCCCATCCATGCTGTTGCTTTTCACTCCTGTTGATTCACACTGGAGGGAGTGTGTTGCCGCTGCGAAGAAATTGGATAAAAAAGAGGAAGAGTGTTTGAAAACGACGTATTTATAGAAAATACCCGTCTTGGAGGTGGCTCCAAACGCAGGACGAAATTTACGCGCGGACGTAGTTTTAAGCAGGTCACGTGGTTCTCCTGGCCAATGGTTTCCCGAGACAGAATATGTGTGCGTCCGCAATCTTTGATGTGGGAACAAGTGGCATACCGCCCATATTAAATTATAGGAGTGTAAAGTCCTATAAGATAAAGTGTTGCAAATTTAGTTTATTGCAATTTGCTGGAACTTATCTGAGAGAATATTCAGGAAATAAAGTTCTTTGAATTTGATAATTTTTCTTTTTTTTTTAGTTTTGTCGAAATGTTCCAGTGTTCATTTAATTTCGAGTCTTCTTCAAAGTTCTTTTCTGCAGAATTCTCGATTGAATTTTCTTTCAGTTGTTTAACTGGGTAGAATTTCAGTTGTCGACTTTCGTTTAATTTTACTTTTATTTCTTGGGAAACTTCTTGCCTTCACAGTTTGAAATATTAATCGGCTATTTAAGAAGCGAGTGATGAAAACTTTCTGCTGGCTGTTTTTTCCTGCCTTCAGTTTTGTCCCCGAATTCTTACTGAGGGTCCCAATAGTAGTTTTCGAGAAAAGGAGGAGGTAGCTTTTTGGTGCCATGAACTGGGATTCCTTCTCCCTTTTCTACTTTGGCCAAATCAAGTGCCGCACGTGGTCGGCTTTATTTTTTTCTTGGAAATACATTTTTATAACGTAACCAGAAGGAAAAGCACATTGAGATTAAAATTAAAAGCAGCCAGGCAAGAAAAAAGATTTCAGATGTTATAAGAACATTTCAAGAATCTGCTTAAAAACCTTCCTGAAATCTTAGATAAACCAAATAAAGAAATTATTAATGGCCAACTAGATATCAAACTTGGCCATTTTATGGAGGATGAACTTGATGCAGTTCTGAAAACAAAAGCAGAAAGACCTTCCTCTAGAAGTATGGAAGGTAAGAAAATTTGATGACATACTTGTTCGATTATGCAACGCAGTTTATAAACAGAACACAATACATAAATGGACATTTGCCTCTTCCAAGAACGGTGACCTCGGAATCATTAAGAACTAGAGTCAGAACTCTTTTTTCTATAGCTGCTAAAGTTTGTAATACCCTACTTCTTAGTTGTATCTGATTTAAAGCCGAGAATATTCTTATGAAAAATCAGAACAGCTTTTCGAGAAATCGATCCACAACTTCTCAGATTCTAATTTCACTGAATAATCGAAGAAGTAGGTGCAAAATTAAAAAAAAAATCTTGATGCAACCCTTCGTAGATTTGTAATATAATTAAGAATGATACTTAATTATATTAGGTAATTATCTTATTTGTATTAATGAGTTGTAAGTACCAAAAATCTTTTGAGTGTAGGACGTCGAAAAGGTCATATGTAAGAACGTGTCCAAGTATGAGGTAAGTAGATTATCAAATTGACGGGTTGTTTTTGAAATCGTATATTAAAGGCCGGATATTGGAAAAGTAAACAAATTAAGGACGGCTGATTTAGCTGTCAGGTTTATGGAAACCTTTAAATGACACGTGTTATTACCATGATTAGCTGATAAAATAATTAAGACATATTATTGGTCCATTTGGTAGAGTGTTCGTCAATGGCCCAGGAGACCGGGGTTCAATCCCAAGTAGAATCATACCAAAAACTAAAAAAAATGGTACTTGATATATCATTGCTTAAAACTCAGCATTCAAGGGTTAAGTGAAGCAAACAAGAGAAAGGAGTATCGCCCTTACCTACTCCCCGGTGTTGTAGCGATTGAAAAGGGAAACTTTGGGTCGCCCTCGAGTACGGTCGCCAACTTACTTATATGCACAAAAATATTTTTTTAATTCAGTGGGAGTTCAACGTTCTGTCGTAGAAACGGTCGGTTGAGCCAGAGCCCCACCCTGGGAGCGAGAGGAGCTAAGGAATGAAAGTCTGGTGTTTGTTCGTTCGTCTCGCACACACGAGACTCTTACCGTTTCTATGTAACAACAGTATATCTCTAATTCTATCTTCCTCTTTCGTCTTGTGGCTGACTGCTATGAAAATACTTACAGTCAGAAAGAAACTATTTCGTATTTTGAAGCACCGAGTCTGCCCTGTATTTGAAGAGTAGAACATCTATTAATTTTCGAGATGGTACCAGGTTGGTGAGGCTGTGCCACCCACATTCTATTTAGTTTTCTACGTTACAGATTTCTTCAAGGCATCTAATTCCTTACACAGAGAAAAGATGGAGCAAATATTTCTCATACATAGTCTCCTCAAAGAAACTGTTACCACTGTAAAGATGTTTAACAAAGACTTGAAAATCATCGTTTACTCACCTGATGGTGATACAGATTTCTTTGACATTGTTGCCTGAGTCTTGTAAGGAGATAAATTAGCTCCATTTTTATTTATAATCTGCCTAGATTACGTACAACGAATGCCTATAGATCGAATGAAAGCAATTGGTTTCATGCTTAAAAAAGACAAGAAGCAAACGGTATTCCGCAGAAATTATATGCACACTACGCAGATGATCGATTGCTTCTTGCAAATACACCTACCCAAGCCAGGTCTCTGTTGCATAGCCTGAAGCAGGCAGCCAGATGTATTGGCTTCTACGTGAACTCAGATAAAACAGAGTTCATGAATTTTAAACAAGATCGTGCCATATCCACAATAAATGGCAAGCCTTAGAAAATGTTAGATCATTTCACGATCTTCGGCAGCAATAGCTTGTCTACTGAAAACAATGTTAAGATATGTATAGGAAAAGTATGTGTTGCATATTGACCAAAATTGAGTCGTCAATCAGAGATTTCTCTGAACTGCATGCATCTTTGTTAATAAGCGGAAGCAGTCACATGGTTGATCGAAAGTTGTGGGCATTATGAAATGTTATATGCAGATGTCCGCGTGAGAGTCGAATCAGTTGGAGTGAGTATGAGTCATGAGCCTGTGCCAACTTGCAGTCACAGAGAGCCTCCCTCCCTGGGGGCAGCGGCCACAGCAGCTTCCGGTCGAGTACCCCCAGCCGAGAAGCAGAAGTACTAAATGTGATCTTAAAGATAACACAGCGTGTTATGGTCAATAGAAGTCATGGGTAAATATAGCAGTCTGTCTTTGTCTCCTTTTGTCCGTCTATCTCTCTCTCCTACACAACAGAAATTTGACCCCTTATGAAAGAATAAAAAGACGTATATATTTTTATAAAGAAGTTTTAAGGTCATTCTTCCTCCTCCAGGTATATTCATTCCTTACGAGTATACAACACAGACTATTGTTGATATGTTAAAAACTGTATGAAAATCTGATCTCTCTGATTAAATAAAACAGGAATTTTTCCAAGCTGGGGCCGTGTGAGTATTACTGTATAGTTGCACCACTTGGACTTTACTGAAACATTTGGAAAAAAAAGTTATGCAAGGATGCTATTTGCTGTTTTTAACAAATCCTGTACGACCACTTATCATACAAACCAAGCAAGACAAACAAGATATGGTGGGCACTATTGCAGAACCAGGAACAAACTAATAAACAACATTCTTTTGAAGACGCCTACACGTGGACACACTTGTGTTGGCTGAACAACAGAAACTTACATTCATCAGCTCTTTACAGACACTGGATGTCGTCTAGCGGACTTGCTAAAAGCGATGGCTAATAGGGACGGGTGGTGAGAGAAAATTTTTGGGAATCCGTGCAGTCGGTAAGCTTTGATGATGATAATACATATAATAACGTTCTATATATAATAGCATTTATAGAATGATATAAAACACTGCAGGGAATTTAATGCTCAGTGGGCACCCTATACTAATAGCCTTGAGCCGGACGAAGCTAAACGTAGTAAATATCGAAGGTCATCTAGCATTTAATGATAGTCAGTAAGCCCAATCTGTTATTAGTTTGATCCCTACTAGTTTTACCCCACTTGTTTTAGGTTTAGTCGAGTTTTATGGCGTATCAACACGTGTGGGTTATTCTAAATCCAAATCCACACATACATACACACACACATATATTTACTAATCTAATATCTACCAGCATTCACGGTTACCAGAAAAAAAGAAAAAAAAAAACGCCAGGAACAAGAGATAAAAATATCTCGAATCACCGCCCGGGGGAAAAAGAAAAAAATATTATAGGACAAAAAGAAAGAAAAGGCCAATACCGTCACACCACTTGAAAAAAAAATCAAGAGATATGCAGTCAGTTGGTCAAAAGAAAACTAAAACCCTCCGTAAACACTGCAATGCTACAATCACAAGAGTGCTCAACACGAGAGGAGCCAATTATAAAATTAACTTAAATCGCGAGTCGGAAAGCTCCTACTAAAGTTTCACCTTAACGGGTCATCAGGAAGTCTAATCCCGGGATTAGAATTCCTGATGATCCATTAAGGTGAAACTTTAGTAGCAGATTTCCGACTCGCGATTTAAGTTAATTTTATATATATATATATATATATATATATATATATATATCTGGTTTGTGAGCGAATAGTTTGTTGGTAACGTGATTTGAAAACAAGTCGGAGCTGATTTCTTTTCACAGTAAAATGATTTCAAACATTGTTATCCAACACGAATAAATCTATTCAATATTAATAATGTATTTTCACAGTTAAACGGTTCCAGGTATTGTCATCTAACACTAATAATAATTATATTTGTGCACAGTTGAATGGTTTCAAGTGTAGCAGAATGAATTTCAGACCATTATTTAGTGCAGGAATGGCGTTGGCCGTTGGAGTTTGAAATTATACATTTCATCCGATGAGAATGACCGATGCTATTCTGCCCGGACACACCTCCCCGGGCACCATAAAAGGCAGCGCAAACCATGCTCGCACTCTCTTTTTACCTCTCCTCCTTGCTGGCAGCAAGGAGGGCCCAGCTGACACGAGAGATAACGATTCCAACAGCAGACAGAGGGACTTTTTATCTCGAGAGAGCACATTTCAACACTTGTTCCTCTGCTTTCTTTAGGAGACCATTTCCTGGTCAATTATTTCTCCCTCCTAAACTAAATAGACCCCGAAGCATCTGGCTGAGTACAAAATTCCCGCACAACCATTTACAACTGTTTTACAACCTTCTTAGACTCATGGCACAAGGGAAAACTTCCTCTCAAGCTTTCATTAAACTACAAAATTCAAAACCATCAATATCAACGCCTTCATTATTTATTTTCTTTCTTTTAATATAACAAGAGGCAACAGAACTCTACAACGTCAACTGTCATTTATGTTTAAATGGTGATATCAAATGCCCACAGGTTATATAAGTATTGTTATCTAGCATTATTAATATTTCAAGTAGTGGTCACACTAATACTTCTATTTGATTGTAATCCTTTATTTGCATACAGTTAAATGATTTCAAGTATCTATATTTAACATTAGTTATTCAATTTATGATGTATTCCTGTTATACAATGGCCCAGGGATTTCGTTTTATATATCTTGCCTTTCGGTTTAGTTAGGCTGAGAACCTTTCGCTTAGCGCATGGGTTAGTTAGGTGCAACATGAGCGCAGGTGTTCACGCGCACGCGCTGGGAGGATGTATCATTCAGAGATGTCAAAATAAAAAATCCCAGATAGGACTTGTGGATGTGAATGACATCATGCACCGGAAGCGTGCGCGGAGGATTTTGGGAGATTTGAGAAAAGTCAATTGAGAACTAGACTCCGAACGGGAAGGGTCAACTTTCGGGGCTCGCTGAGGCCAGATGAATTTGTGTGCTACGGGCGCCGCATGTGATGGGAGGCAGATGGAAAAGCCAGAATAGAAAGAATGTGTATCTCTCTCCTTATGTCGAAGAACCTTTAAACTCAAAGGTAATAGAGAGTTTCGTACCTGAACTAAGAAGTCGTAAGTGTTTTTCGTGTTTCGGGATTCCTATGTTCTATTTATATATGTTATGAACATTCTATGTACATTTCACACATATCCGTATCTGGCTATGGTATATTCCTTTTTAATACAAACAATTTTCATACAGCCGTATGGTTTTAAATAATAACTAATAATAATAATTCTTAATAAATGATCGAACAATTCTATTTGATCGATAAAAAGGTACCCTAACAGGTACTAACACTCTCTGTCAGAGTGGATCTGGGGGTAATAGTAATGAAGGGGTATCCCGCATTCCTCAAAATCCAGGACTGGAGCTTCACCATCAGATTCAGATAAGTGTCATACCCACGCTTGTCTTTTATTAAACTAAGTAAATAACTATGAGAATTTTGTCGTGGCGCAGTAGTTAGTGATTCATTTTATTAGAACTATTATAATGAGTTCGATCCTGCCTTGGTGCCTAAGATTTATGAATCTTTTTTGTCTATCTACTTTCACCCTTAAAACATTCGAGTAATGATTCGGTAAGAGTCTTGATAAAACTGTGATTTTTTTTTGATCAGTACAAATCAAATGAATAAAATTCAACGAACCTGTTATTTTTCCTATGTCATCCACCGTCAAATTCATTGTGGAATTATATTCATTAATCCAGAAACCAGACAAGGTACAGTTTTCCTCTGGGAAAAAAATAAATATCTCAAAAGCATTGGGTGTAACGTATGAGTTTAAATTATTTCATACAGAAATTAACACTAATTTTAAAATTTAAAAAAAAAAAAAAAAAAAATAGAAATAAAGATAAATTCCTTGGAGAAATTTACTCTAATTTTGAAATAGAAAAAGTCAAGATTTAAAAAATTAAGATTTGAAAAGAATTAAAATCAAAAATTCTTTGCAGAAATTAACTTCAATTTCATAATTTGAAAAATAAAAAGTTAATATTAACAAGAATTAAAATAAAAAAGAAAGATCTTTGCAGAAATTCATTTCATTTTTAAAATTCAAATTTTATTCAAAATAAAAAGAATAGGTTTTAATCGAATAAATAAATAAATACAATAAAATAAGATTTTTGAAATAAAAAAAAATTAAAGTAAAAAAAAATCCTTTCTTCGAGGCGACCATATACGAGAAATATTTGCTCCATCTCTTCTCTGTGTATGAAGAATATTAGATATATATATTTAATTCATGGAATTTAGACTGCGACCCTGGGTTTCATGGAGTTTTTTGCAAAACAACAATCATCAGACAGTTAAGAAAATGAAATGAATCGAAAATCGAAAAAATACAGTAAAAATTCCATGAATTAGGCCCCGTACCTCTTTATCATTTGTCTAGACTACGTACTTAGAACATCGATTGACAAAATCAAAGAGAATGGCTTCGAACTGACGAAGAAAAGAAGCAGAAGATACCCCGCAACAACAATTACCGACGCCGACAACGCCGATGACATAGCGATACTGGCAAATACACCTGACCAAGCCGAAACACTTCTGCATAGTTTGGAACGAGCAGCAGCAAGCATAGGCCTCTATGTTAATGCTCACAAAACGGAATACGTGTGCTATAACCAAACGGGGGACATCTCCACTCTAGAAGGAACCCCACTTAAACTAGTAGACAAATTCACGTACCTAGGAAGCAGCGTCGAATCAACCGAAAAGGACATCGAAACGAGGTTAACGAAAGCATGGACAGCTATCAATAGGCTATCGATTATATGGAAATCAGACCTAACCGATAAAATGAAACGCAGTTTCTTCCAGGCAGCGGTCACATCGATACTGCTATATGGATGCACTACATGAACGCTAACAAAACGGCTGGAGAAGAAACTAGATGGCAATTACACAAGAATGCTGCGTGCAATCCTGAACAAGTCCTGGCAGCAACACCCCACAAGACACCAACTGTACGGCCACCTGCCCCCTATCACGAAAACTATTCAAGTTAGACGAACCAGACATGCAGGACACTGCTGGAGAAGCAGAGATGAACTCATAAGAGATGTACTCTTATGGATCCCCACACATGGCCGCGCAAAAGCAGGGCGACCAGCTCGAACGTACATTCAGCAGCTATGTGAGGATACAGGGTGTTGTCCTGAAGACCTACCTAGGGCGATGAACGATAGGGAGGAGTGGCGAGAGAGGGTCAGGGATATCCGTGCTACCAGCTCGATATGATGATGATGATGATATATATATGGTCCGGGAGACCTGGTTTCGATCCCAGGTTTCGTTATACCAAAGACTTTAAAAATGATACTTGATACCTCCTTGCTTAACACTCAGCAATATAAGGTATGTATCAAGGGTAAAGTGGAACAATCCAGGGAAAGGAGTAGCGCCCCCCTCAACACCTCGATCTAGTAGCTATCGATGTAGTAGCTATCGCTAACTTTACTTATATATATATATATATATATATATGGGAAAAACTGTAAATAAATATGATAATATGAAAATGGACAAAGATGAAAAACACTTGGTTTTCTTAGGCTGATTCTATTTATAAAATTATTTGCCCATATTAAATGTTTCAGTTTTTAACCTTCATCAAGGCAAGCGAGTTATTAAATGAAAAGAAAAAAATAAGAAAGTTTTAAAACATTTTATTTTCGTTGGTAGCTGTCTGTTTCAAATTTTTGTGATGTAATTAGCGTTCCAAAATCTATTTAAGCAATTCTTATCACATCTATCTATCTATGAAGAAAGTAGAAATAGCAAAATAATTACAATTTAATAGATTTATTACGAAGGTCAATGTTAAATGCTTCAGTTTTAATAACTTTCTGTAGGACTTTAAAATCAAAAAAATGTTTTTAAATAGCGATTGACGTTGGTTGAAATAATAGGAGAAAAAAAAGTGAATATAAAGAAAGACTCTTTATTTATATACACTTACTGCATGACGAAAGATGAAGAAAAAGGTTTTTTGGCTTTACTCACCTTGACTTGAATCAGCCTTTCAATGAAAAGGAAAAAGAAAAAATAGTTTTTATAATTAAGTCATCGAGGAAGGATTTAGGCATGATGAGAAATTAAGAATGATGACTGATAAAAGTTTTTCACAAAAGTTTTAAAAATGGTTCATTAAGAAACATAGAATGGAAAACACTTAAGATGGAAATGAATAAAATAAATCACATACTACCTCACATACCAACAAATAATATAACTGAGTTAAATGAATTAATCTTTGCAGGAGCAAAATTAGTTTGTGAGAATGTTGGGATCCCCTCAAAAAGCACGAAGAAACAGCAAAAACCAGGATGGTAAATTAGACTGGAATCGCAAATAAAAAAAACTACGAAAAGAAGCACGAATGATAAGAAAGAGAGGCGCTGAAATAAGCGGGGGGGGGGGAAGAAGGAACAGGCAACATGGGGAAAAATAACAGTACAACTTGAGGAAATAAACCAGAAAGTACTAGCCAAATAAGGTAGATTAAAGAGATATCGACAAAGGGTAAAACAGTACAGACAAAACAGGACATTCTAAAACAACGAAAGGAAATTCTATCAACAGTTGGGAGGGAGTGACAGGAAAACATACCAACAACCGGATGCAAAAGAAACCGAACGATTTGGGACGAAAATATGGGAACCAAAGCAACATAACGAAAATGTTGAATAGATAAACAATATTACAAGAGAGCTAGACGGACTTGAAGAAGGCCCCCAAAATCGAAATACACGTCGACTTACTCAAAACAACACTAAAAAGAATATCAAACTAGAAAGCGCCTGGCCATGATGGAATACATGGCTTCTGGTTCAAGAAATTCACCTCCATTCACGACAGACTAGCACTAGAGATGAACAGATGCTTACAAGACGCGCAAGTACCTGAATGGATGACCAAAGGAAAGACTACATTAATCCAAAAGGACCCTAGTAAAGGAACTGCCCCAAACAATTACAGACCCATAACCTGCTTACCAATTATGTGGAAAATACTAACAGCACAAATAAGGAAAAAGATCTACTATTCGCCAACAAGCCGCGGATTGTTTCCTGACGAAGAGAAAGGGTGCCGCAAAGGATCCAGAGGCACAGCAGAATTACTCTACATAGATCAACACATCCTAAATGAGAGCAAGACAAGACGGAAAAATCTAGCTATGGTCTAGATTGACTACAAGAAGGCATATGATATGCTCCCATAAAGCTGGATACTACACTGTCTCAAAATGTACAAAATATCACATAAAGTCATAAAATTCATCGAACAGACCATGAAAACCTGGAGAGTGGAGCTGACAGCAGGAGGAAGAAGCATAGCTGAAACAAAGATCTAAAGAGGCATTTTCCAAGGAGATGCACTATCACTATTCATAATAGCCATGATGCCACTGAACCACATACTCAGAAAATGCGCAGCCGGATACAAACTCAGCAGATCGCAAGAGAAGATCAACCACCTAATGTACATGGATGACATTAAATTATTTGCAATAAATGAAAAAGAACTGGAAACTCTCATACACGCCGTTAGAATATACAGTCAGGACATAGAAATGGAATTTTGCTAGAAAAATGTGCCATGGTCGTCATGAAAAGTGGCAAACGACTTATGACTGACGAAATGGAACTACCAAATCACGACAGAATTAGAACGCTTGAAGAAAATGAAACCTACAAATACTTGGGCATCTTGGAGGCTGACACCATCGAACAAGAGCAAATGAAAGACACGATCCGAAAAGAATATCTCAGGAGAACGCGAAAACTACTCGAGACAAAACTCTTCAGCAGAAACCTCATCAAAGGAATAAATACATGGGCTGTGCCACTAGTCAGATATTCGGGACCCTTTCTCAAGTGGACCCGAGAGGAACTTAAACAAATGGACCAAAGAACAAGAAAACTAATGACCATGCATAAGGCATTACACCCCAGTGACGACGTTGACAGACTATATGTATCTAGAAAACAGGGAGGAAGAGGACTTGCCAGCATCGAAGACACCGTTGGCGCATCCATACAACGGCTCGAAGACTACATAGAAAAACACGAATGAAGACTAATTACAACCATCAGAAACGATACGGACAACACGATAAACGAAAGAATGACAACTAGGAAACAAAAATGGGAAGGAAAACAACTCTATGGCCGCTTTAAACATCTAATAAACAACATCTTACACCAGAAAACCTGGACCCGGCTAAGAAAAGGAAACCTTAAGAGAGAAACGGAATCCCTCCTAGTAGCAGCACAGGACAATGCCATAAGAACCAATCATATCAAAGCGAGAATAGATAAGACGCAACAAAACAGTAAATGTAGGCTATGCAGTGACAGAGACGAAACGATCAATCACATTATAAGCGATTGCAGCAAATTAGGACAGGAGAACAAGGCTAGACACGACTGGGTGGGCAAGGTGATCCTCTGGAAAATGTGCAGGAAATTTCAATTCGACCATACCAACAAATGGTATATGCACAACCCGGCACCTGTCCTAGAAAATAACTCGCATAAACTCCTATGGGACTTTAACATACTAACGGATCACTTAATCCCAGCCAGAAAACCAGACCTCATAATAATCAACAAAAAAAAAAAAAAAACGAGAATCTGCAAAATTGTCGACTTTGCTGTCCTGGCGGACCACAGAATAAATCTGAAGGAAAGTGAAAAGAAGGATAAGTACCTTGACCTTGCTAGAGAAATAAAAAAGCTGTGGAACATGAAAGTAACGATTGTGCCAATTGTGATTGGTGCGTTAGGCACAGTAACTAAAGGATTATTAAAAGGCCTGGAGGACTTGGAAATTGGTGGACGGGTGGAATTGAGGACGGCCAGAATACTGAGACGAGTCCTGGAGACTTGAGGAGACTTGCTGTCACTCAAACTCCAGTGAAAAACCATCAGCTAACACTGATGGGAAAAACTCCAAGGGAGTAAATAATAATAAATGGTATATGCACAACCCAGCATCTATCCTAGAAAATGACACGCATAAACTCCAATGGGACTTTGACATACACACGGATCACCTAATCACAGCCAGAAGACCAGACATTATAATAATCAACAAAAAAAAAAAAAAAAAAAGGAAAAAAAAAAGAGAATTTGCAAAATTGTCGACTTTACTGTCTAGGCAGACCACAGAGTAAAATTGAAAGAATATGAAAAGAGGGATAAGTACCTCGACCTTGCTAGGGAATGGAAAAAGCTGTAGAACATGAAAGTGACGATTATATCAATTGTAATTGGTACAGTCACAAAAGGATTAATACATCGATTGGAGGACTTGGATATAACAGGACAAGTGAAGACCATCCAAACTACTGCATTATTGAGGTCAGCCAGGATAATGAGAAGAGTCCTGGAGACTTGAGGAGACTTATCACTCAAAACAGTGAGAAAACATCAGCTAATACTGGTGTGAAAAACTCTCAAAAGAGAACAAATAATAATATCTAGACCTTGCTAGAGAACTGAAAAAAAAAAACTGGCGCATGAAAGTGACGGGGATACCAGTTATAATTGGTGCACTTGGTACAAATCAGAAAAGGATTGGTAGAGACTGGAGGACTTGGAAATAAGAGCACGAGTGGAGATCATCCAAAATACAGCATTGTTGAGATCAGCCGAAATACTGAGAAGAGTCCTAGAAACTTGAGGAGACTTGCAGTCACTTAGACTCCAATGAAAGACTCTCAACTAACACTGGTGTGAAAAACTGGGAAATGCATCCATGGCATGGATTGACTACAAAAAGGCTCATGGTATGGTCCCGAAAACTTGGATGATAGAGGGTCTGAAAAATGTACCAAACACCCAACAATAAACTTCTTCGTGAAAGCCATGGAAAACTGAAGGGCCCGTGGTATAATGGTTATCGTCGTAGGAATTGGACACGGCGACACGAGTTCAAATCCTCGACGAGACTGATTGCATTTCACATTGCACTAATACCCTTGGGAAAGGTATGAATCCAATAATTTACCCCTATGGGTAAATAGTAGGGCAGACTAGGTTCTAGTCTTGGAGAAGGAAAACTCTGAATTCAAACCTGTTAAACTCCGCTTAAAAATTGACCTTGTGTCATATCCTGCCCGAGCGGAGGGGTTGGTAAATATGGGAAAACTGGAGGGAGGAATTAATAGCAGGAGGACAAATCCTAGTAGAGGTAAAAAAAAAACCCAAAGGGGTATCTTCCACAGTTATTTATTGTAGTAATGATGCCCCTCAATAACGTACTAAGAAAGAACACTGGGGGCTAAAAATTTATCAAATTACAAGAAAAGGTGAATCACCTTATATTCATGGATGATATAAAGGTATCTGCAAAACTGAATGTATGTGTCAAGAAAAGAAGGAGAAAGAGGACTCGCTAGCACTGAGGATTGTGTTGATGCATCAATTTAAATCTCAAAAGCAGTTCTATTTCAAACAATTCAGTTTAGCATAAGTACACTGTTTAGTTCTATTTAACCCATAGATAGGACTCAATCGAGTACGACCACTCCGGGCCAGAGTGGACCTGCGAGCGATGGTAATAAAAGGATACTCCATATTCCCCAAAGCTCCTGTGTCTCACCATCAGATTGTTTAGCGTCATAACAGGACATTCGTTGGGGGAGTTTTACTCCTCTGCAGTCGGTGTATTCTACAGCGTTAGCCGACTGGACCAAAAATTCTCTAAGATTTTTTTAAATAAAAACAGATTACCTAATCCCGGCTAGAAGACCAGATCTAATATTAATAAACAAAAAAAGAGAATTTACCATCTGCTGGATTTTGCCACTCCGCTGCACCACAGAGTGAAAATAAATGAAAGCAAAAGGGTAAACAATTACTTAGACCTTGCTTGAGAACTAAAAGAACTGTGGAACTTGAAATTTGACGCTGATACTAATTGTAATTGGTGCGCTTAGAACAGTCTCAAAAGCTTGGGAAAAGATTCGAGGAAATGGAAATCAGAGGAAGAATCAAGACTATCCTGCTTGTTGCGATCGACCAGAATACTGAGAAGAGTCCTGGAGACGTAAGGAGATTTGCCGTCACTCAAACTCCTATGAAAGACCACTAGCCAATGCTGATGTGAAAACACGCAAGGAGTAAAAAAAAAAAAAAAAAAAATTAAATTTGTAATTGTATGTAAATCGACACTATTGTATCAGATGTCACGGCCTTCCCGTTCGTGAGGGATAGGGTGACATACCTAATCTTTGCTGGGGAAAACAACCACCATGGTGGTATCAGCTCGGACGAACAAAAAGATTTTACGGATCGTCACTTAGCCGCGAACACCATTGGAAGGAACAACAGATCCAACACAACGCAACAAAACGAATTAACTTGTTGGTCATTCCACTTCAGCACTGACAAACCCTCCACACAGGACACAATCCTCCCCCCCCAAAAAATCAGAAAAGTAACTATTCAACATCAAAGGAGGAGGGTCAAAAATCGCCAAACCCTCGTGGAAACCAACCAAAAGACAGAGAAGGCAAAAAGAAAGTACCAACCACTATCTTACTTTTTCGGATGTTACGAATATTTCTCTATAAGTGGGAGCCGAACGCAGAAGATAGCCCAACCTACCCGGTCCAATCTCGACCGATTTATGGCACAACCAAACCTTGTTGCAATTTGTTTTTAAGCTGGCGCCCAACTTCCGGTTCTCCTTCGGGCCTACTCGTGGCACTCCGGCTCTCTCCGTCTTATCCTTCCCAGAGTGAAAAGAGTGTGTGTGGGTGTGAGATAGAAAAAATCAAACACGAGAGATTCAGATGAGGGAGGGTCGTAACACAGAAAATTTAGACTTTTTAGAAAAAAGCAATTTAAAAGAAAACTTACCGCAATTCTTTGAGTGTTATCATCGGAGTTGTTGGTTTCTTTTGATAAACATTTGGATTTAAGATGAAACCATTCGGACTCTTCTGCTCTAAAAAAAGAGTGAATTGAGTTTCGGCTGATCATGTCGAAATCACAGACTCCGTTGGCGCCAATTTGAAGCACAACCTGCAGCCGTTCCATTCCGTTGTCACATAGCAAGAACTGGCCTATTAAAAAAAAAAAAAAAAAAAAAAAAAAGAATTGAAAACAATGAATGTAGACAAAATTCAGTCTAAAAGTGAGTTTTATCTCGATACAAAAACTTATCAATAACCTCCCTTTTCTTCGGAATAGCTTTTCAAGGAACTGCATGCTCGTAAAATAAGCTTAAAATAATTCTCACGAACAGTTTGTTATTTAACAAAGGAAATTCTTCTTTACTTCAACACCGATTCATATAGACATGTACGCTGTCATATCTTCTAAAAGCTCTAGGGCCTTCTCCCAGACTACAGATCAGCTAAAATCGGCTAGAATACTGAGGAAAGTCCTGAAGACCCGAGGGAGTGTGCTGTTGTGCAAAACCTCATAAAGAGTAAACTACTACTACTACTACTACTTGTGAATGCTCACCTTGTGGGCTGGAGCTCTACAATATGCCGACTGCAGAGAGGTAAGACCTCCCTCAACGAATGTCTTAGGTATGACTTTGGGGAATGCAGAGTACCCCTTCATTGCCACTACTTTCAGGTCCACTCTGACCTGGAGTGGTAGTACCTGTTAAGGTCTCATCTATAATTCTAATAGAACTGTTTGATAATTTACTAGACTTGAAACAATTTAATTGTTTGCAAACGAATGAATAATGTTGAATAGAATCATTAGTATTAGACAGAAATACTTGAAACTATTTAGTAGCCTGGTAACATTAAACCGCATCAGATGGTGAGGATCCACTCTCGGAGTTTTAGGAATGTTGAGTACTCTTTCATTATCATTACTCCTCTCTCTACTGACCTGGAGTGGTAGTACCTATTAGAGCTTGAGTTATGCGTCAAATAGAACGATTCAATCTTTTATTAGGAATTATTGTAATTAATTATTTGAATCCATACAGAGGGGAGTGTCCCCGTGGTGTAATGGTTACAGCGATGGACTGCGGAATCATAGAGAGCGAGTTCGAACTCCAGTCGCGTATTACATTCACTTTCGGACAAATACCCTCAGGAAAGGTATGAAACCGTTTATACTCCTAGCTAGGGGTTAAATAGTACCACTACTGTTTTTCAAGAAGGAGGACTTTGGCATTAAATAACCTGCAATGGTTGATAAGCCAAGAAACGAACGAATCCATACAACTATGTGTAATACTTGATGAATCGAATTACTAATGTTTGATAGCAATGCTAGAAACCATTTAACTGTGAACAAATAAAATATTAAATAGAATTTTTAGTGTTAGCAATACTTGAATTATTGGTGTTAGATAGAAATAATTGAAACCATTTAACTGGGTGCCAACAACTGAGTGTTAAGTCACTTGAAAATAAATTTACCTACAAACTATTCAGTTTCAAATCACACATATATATATATATATGTGTGTGTGTCTGTGTAAAAACAAGATTTGGCTTTAAATAACTATCAAAGGTTTATATGCCATGAAACCAAATAACAACCTAATCTAAAATGAATGCAGCAAATTTGCACTACAGGAATCCAAAGCAAAGTATGAATGGGTGGGAAAGGTGATAAACAAGGAATTCTGCAAAGGATTAAAATTTGACAATACAAACAAATGGTATAAGCACAAACCAGAATCTGTTCAAATTCGCTGGAACTTTGAAATACAAACGGATAACCAATTCCCGGCTAGAAGACTAGATCTAGTGTTCACTAAGAATAGATAAATAAATAAATAAACAAATGAATAAGAAAATGTCATCTAGTTGGTTTTGCTCTTCCTGCCAACCATTGAGTGAAAATAAAAGAAAGCGAAAAGATATATAGATACTAAGATCTTGCCAGAGAGTTAAAAAAAATGTGGAACATGAAGGTGACGGTGTTGCCAATTTTAGAACGATTTTCAAAGGTCTGGAAAAGAGACTGGTGGATTATGAAGATCAGAGGAAGAATGGAGACCATTTAGACCATAGCACTGTTAAAAACAGCTAGAATACTTAGAAGAGTCCTGGAGAATTGTGGAGATTTGTTGTCACTCAGTCTCCCGAGAAAAATCTCCAAGTAAAACTGACTTGAAAAACTCACAAGGAGTAAAATTCTATTTTTAGTGTTTCAGGAAATGGTTAATTTTCTAGTCGCGTCCTGCAAAGCTCTCCATTTGATGACCCAGTCAACTGGGGCTACAGAATACACCGACTGTATCTCTGCAGAGAAGTTGGAGGTGCCCGTGGTATAATGGTTATCGTTCTCGGAAATGGACCCGGCGACACGAGTTCAAATCCTGGACGAGACTGAATGCATTTCACATAGCACAAATACCCTTGGGAAAGGTATGAATCTAATAATTCTCTCTCCAGCTACGGGTAAATTGCAGGGCAGACTAGGTTCTTCAGCCTTGGTTAGGCAACTAGTCTAGGAGAAGGAAAACTCTGAATTCAAACCTGTTAAACTACGCTTAAAAACTGACCTTGTGTCATATCCTACCCGAGCGGAGGGGTTGGTAAACATGTTATCTCAGCAGAGAAGTCCTCCCCCTACAAGTGTCCTGGATATGACACTAAACAATCTGATGGTGAAGCTTCAGTAATGCTAGAGTTTTGGGGAATGCAAAGTGCCTCTTCATTGCCATCGTTCCCAGTTCCACTCTGGCCCGGAGTGGTAGCACCTGATTGGGTGCTATCTATCGGTCAAATAGAACTCTTTGTTATTAAACAGTATAATTATGCTGAATTGAATTGTTAAAAATAGAAGTGTTTGATTATTCATCTGTGTGTAAACAAATGACTGATGTTTAATTGAATTCTTAGTAATACATAGCAAGACTTAAAAACATTTAACTGTGTGCAAACAAATGATTAATAGTAAATAGAATTATTCATATAAGATGGAAATAAGTGAAACTGTGTGAAAAAAATTGAGCAAAGCCTTGTTGAAATATGTTATCTACAAAATACATTTAGAAATCATATTTTTAACAGATATGTATAAATAGGATTTGGCATTAAATAACCTTTTGTGATTTGTGAAATGGTTAATTTCTCTAACACTATAAATTATTTGGCAACGCAAATGAATAACGAAACTTCTTTTAAACAACACAACAAAGAAAGGTTTATTATAGTTGCAGGCGTGAAGGAGTGAGAGTGAGAAAGTGTCCTTTTTGTGTCACTGGTCACTATGTTGGTCCTTGGTTTGTAGGAAGCATATGCGAAGCTAGCAGCAGCGTGTTCTTCAGCGAGGGGGTTCCAAGTGGAACCAGTAGCAGTGATGTGAGAGTCGTCTCATGGCTCTCTGCTCGTCGACACACAAAAAGAAGGGACTGGAAAAAACAGTTCTTGAGAGGAAGAAGGAATTAATGCGCTCTGCCAGTTGATTGGTCAATGAGTGACCGACTCTCTTGGCGGGGGCATTGATTCGCGAAAGGAAATAGATCTGTGGCTGCTACATCACCCCCTGCTTAGGCGGAAAGCCGACAGAGAAAAAGAAGGGACTAGAAAAATAGTTCTTGAGAGAAAGAAGGAATTAATGCGCTCTGCCAGTTGATTGGTCAGTGAGTGACCGACTCTCTTGGCGCGGGCATTGATTCGCGAAAGGAAATAGATCTGTGGCTGCTACATATTAATGATATTCTCACCTGCAATTCCAATGGTGTAGCTGGATTGTTCAGTATTGAGATAAAATGTTCCATTTTCACTGGCTGCGGCTTTTGTTCCTGTTTGGTATAAAAAGTTTCTAATATCAGAATAAAGAAATTAAAGATTACTTTATTTTCGCGAATGCACACCTTGTATAGCACTAGACCTCACAGTCTAGTTCGAGCTATAACCCTTTAGCGAGATGAATGTTTGTTACCATTTTTAGCGAAGAAATGTTCTTGCGTGTGTGTGTGCAATTCCCTCGCTAAGGGTTGTTGTAAAAAAAAAGGAGGATGAAGAAGTAAGCAGACGAAGATGCCGTTAGCTTTTATATGAAGGTTTTTAATGGTAGCATGGAATAAAGGGTTTACATTTATGCTGCAAGTCTCGTAGGAAGGAAAGAAGTAAGGAAACGAAATGAAGTTGTTATGGAGTGGAGAAAGCAGCGCATGTTGTTGGACGTGCGAGGGAGATATGTACGCCATAGTGTAGCAAAAGCCGTGTTTGCTGTTTGAGGAGAGAAACGTTGAAGTCACCGTGAGTTTGTGGTTCTGGTTGTTTCGGGGAGAAGCGTGAGCGTCTCCAGAAAATGTTGCCAAGAGGTGAAGTCGCTAGGTGTCGGAGTGAAATTCTGCATCGCAGTCGACATAGCCAATTTTGGGGGTGACATAAAGTTGTTCCCGTGTGTGGCGTATTGAATTCATCTAATTCATATTCAACTGGGAACCCTTGGTCTAAGAGAAATAGACGCAAGGGGTCCATAAATTAGACAGCTTCCCTCATGCTGCTGCTGCTGCTATTGAAGAGCAGACAGTAAGACGTCTGCACTGAACGAAGTTGTTCAGCCAAAGAGGGTGTTTGACAGCTTCCCCAATTTGTGCTACCCGGAAAAATAGTCCGGGATGAATAGGATAAGTCATCCTGATTGGGTGAAATTATGCGTCTACCCTAACGGTCGAATTAAATTAAGCGCCAAACAAAAATGCGAAATTCTTTCTGCTACAACCCGGCATACGTGACCGGATCTAGATTTAGGTCCGTGATACTGCTTGCCTCATTAGATCCACATTGCACTTAGTGGGTCAATGACAAGCAGGGTTCGAGTCTCGGCTCCTTCCCTCCCTTTCCTCCCCTTTATCCCCACTTTAATCGGCCTTCGGGCTTTTGACCTTGTGTCAAGTCCTGTCTGGCGGGAGGCAGCGACAAATATATCATACAATTGTATTTTTTTTTTCTTTTATCAAAAACATTTCTTAATTTTCTTTTTTTTTTTTTTTTTGATAAAATTTTCGAACATATCAGTGAAATGCAATGCTATTTACATATTTATTATGACGCAATTCACGTATTGTTTGTTATAATACTGTGCTAGCCTAGTTGGCAGGGACTCAAGAATTTGTTGACTGCATCTATGCAGAGAGATAAGACTCTCCCTGTACGAGTGTCCTGATATGACAATAAACCATCTGATGGTGAGGTTGCTGTCTTAGAGCTTTGGGGAGTGTGGAGTACCCCTTCATTGCCATTACTCCCCAGTCCACTTTGCTCCAGAGTAGTCGTAGCACGTCTAGGGATCAAATAAAACTGATTAACCATTTACAATACTTGAAACCATTTAATTGAGTACAAACGAATAAATAACCCTCCAAGGTTGATATGCCATTAAATCAAACAACGTAACCAAACATACTATTTACTAATTCGAATTTATAAAAGTTGGTAAAATCTTATGATTGAAAAACAAGACAGTTTTGCAAGAAACTTCTGCATACTGTCAAATCTTTATGGCCATTTTTTAAATTAGTTTACTTCACAATTGGGTGTGTCTTCGTGGTGTAATGGTTAAAGCGATGGACTGCGGAATCGTAGTACGCGAGTTCATACTCCAGTCGCGGTATTACGTTCACTTTCGGGCAAATACCCTTGGGAACGGTATGAACCTCCTTATCCTCACATCTATGGGTTAAATAGTACCACTACTGTTCGTCTTGGAGAATGGCTTTGGCATTAAATAACCAATAAAGGTTGATATGCCATTAAACAAATAAACCAATTACTTCACAATGAAGTCGCAAGGAGCTTTTTTGGGGGGTGTAATTAACCAAGTAAGAGTAGCTTTGCTTATTTTACCGACATTTCCGCAATATCGACATTTTAGTTGTCTAAATTTCTGAGACGAAGCTTGATGATTTTTATCATAATGGATTTTCAGACTATTGTCTTCATCTTTATTGTTATTTACACAACGTTTCGGCCGATATGTCCTCCGGCCTTCTTCAGGTGTTTGTCGAACTCGGGAACCTTCATGGAACTTCGAACTACGTCCTTTATTGAATCCACGGGGGTCGCCTATTCTGATTCCGTTAGCCATAACCGGGTACAAGTGTTAAGTATTCCTGTATTGTTACTCGCCAGCAGTCAGGATGGAACCTGCAACCTCCAGATGATTGTCTCCTTAGAAGCTTAGGGAGCCAACGCCTATAACCGTTACGCCTTGTGTCCTGCTGGACTATTCAGAGTGAATTTTTTGGACTTATAAACTGGTTGTTCTTACTTGACTAGAATTACTACTATTATGTATGGGTTTTTACCTGTGCTCATATTCAGATTTTTTTTCGACAAACACATGAAGAAAGCTGGAGGACATATCGGTCGAAATGTTGTGGGAATAACAATAAAAATGAAGGCAATAGTCCGAAAACCCTTAATGATAAAAATCGGCATTTTATTCTTTTCTTGTTCGTAGAAAACATTTCGAAAGATCCTCTGTTTATTGGCACATTTTATTTTTCATCAAGTTAAGAACAGCTGGATGCTATGGGTACTAGTTTACTTAAATCAGTAACTTAAGTACGATACTTTCTAATGGAAAGAGATTACAGTAAATGAAAATTTTCAAATCAAAGATACAGATTTGATTTTTTTTTTTGCATAATGGCATATCAATTTTGGGGGTTATTTAATGCCAAAGGAATCCTTGTAAAAACAGTAGTGGTACTATTTAAGGTTTCATACCTTTCCAAATGGTAGTTGTCCAATAGTGAACGTAATAATACGACTAGAGTTCGAATTCGCTTACTAAGATGTTGCAGGCCAGCACTAGTCCGCAAGGAGCCCCCACAAGATACAGACTTTGAAGGGTTCTTTTAAAAATTACTACTCATAATACTGTTTATGATAATAGTAATAATGGTATCAAGATCTTGCTAGAGAATGCAAGAAAACGTGTAATAGACGAGTGTACCCATAATTATTTTTAAGCTTAATATATATATATATATATATATATATATATATATATATATATATTTATATGTATATATACTCCCCTACCCCCGTAGGGTTGAGTTCTCTAGCGAATGAAGTAATGATGTTGCCATTAGCGTTTATTGCAAGTCTCTTCATATATGAATTGAGATCTCGGTAGCCCTTAAGCGGATATACGTAAACAACAGTAATTGTGATTCATAACCGTTAAAAAAAAAATTACTTCGATGCTCCTGTTTGCTCGTGGCTGAGGGGCAGAAGCTTGGATTGGCGTTTGAGTCAACCGGGTTTCGATCCCAGCTACGGCAAGCTAATATGTCTAGCCACACTGATGAGTTCTGATAGAACGAAACAGATCTGCTGGTGAATTTTTGTTATATTTTAATCTAAGAATCTTGATTTATTTCTAATCGACTAAATTGTTTTACCAGGTGCAACTATCACGAGTCAACTTAAGAATTGTTTGAATTTACCGCGCCAAACTTAGAAATTTAGCATAAATTAGTATAGATTCTTGTGCCGACAAATGCAAACACTCCCAGTTAACACAAATTAACCCCCCCCCCAAAAAAAACGGCCAAACCAAACGCTAAAGAAATATTTGGAATGGAACATTCTAGAATCAGGTGGCATTATAAATATAAGGAAAGACATAAAAGCTTCATAAATATGTGGATATATAGAAAAAAACTAAACAATTGTGAGGGAAGACTCGTTGGGTAGAGGTTAATACAATTTTCTTTTTTAAAAATAACACTGGATTTTCTATGACTTGTAAAATCTGCTGGTGAATTTTTGTTATATTTTAATCTAAGAATCTTGATTTATTTCTAATCGACTAAATTGTTTTACCAGGTGCAACTATCACGAGTCAACTTAAGAATTGCTTGAATTTACCGCGCCAAACTTAGAAACTTAGCATTCCACCCCCACTAAAAATAAAATAAAAACCTGGTAGGGCCTGTATCGGATGACAAGATAAAATATACCCCAAAATTTCTTTGAATATACGTCAGTCCTGGACTTTAACTAAGTTAAAACTTAAGGTAAAAGGATTTATTTTTATTTTCATTTCTATTTTCTATTTTTTTTTCTACTTTTATTTTTATTTTATTTATTTTTATTATTTTTTTTCCACGTACACATGGGAAGCAGCATCGTGTACGTGAGGTGTTCGAATTCGCAATGCCTAATATTTCCTGAACGTGTGAGTCTTGCGGCTTAACGCTCAGGATTGTCAGTTCGATCGGGGAACTACTGCTGCTCATCTATAAGAGTGGCTTCTATAGATGAGAATAAAAACAGCCATCGAAAGATAACCATGACTCATACTCAAACCGCATTCACAAACCGCATCGCTCTTCGCGCGGGTAAAAAAGGGGCGCGTCCTGCTGAGGTTGGAGCCCTGGCCTCAGTGTTCGAAAAATCAGCTACAGAGCTCAAACAAACACTACTAAAATGCAAACAAACAATACAGATAGCGACATTTAACGTTAGAACCCTAAATAGAATAGGTCAACTACCAGAGCTAACTGCATCAGCCGTAGAACATAAGATAGACATAATCTGTATACAAGAATATCGATACTCTCACACCGAAGATATCAAATATCACGAAACTGGCAATGGATGGATGCTGGTGACTGTATCGGCATGGAAAAACTCTGTCAATGCATCGGTAGGAGGGTTGGGAATGCTTATAGGACCAAGAGCGCAAAAACACTTAATAGCATTGAGAGAATACAACATAGGATGATGGCCGCAACGTTTAATGGCAACCCCAAAGCAACGATCATCTCCTGCTACAGCCCTACCAATGTTAGCGAAGAAACCGAACTAGTCACCTTCTACGAGGAGCTATCCTCCCTAGTACGTAGCATTCCGAAACACAACCTGCTAGTCATTGGCGGAGATATGAATGCACAAATCGGGAAAAACAGAAACAACAAATACAGCCTACACAACACGTCAAACAGGAATGGACAACATCTAAGTGATTTCATGATAGAAAATAGATTAACATGCCTCAATACAAACTTTCAAAAAAAGGGAGGGAAAATTATGGACCCACACATACGCGAACAAGAGTAAAGCACAGATAGACTACCTCTTTATAAACAGAAAATGGAAAAATAGTGCGATGAATTGCGAGGCATACTCCACTTTCGAGGGTGTGTCCTCCGATCATCGAATAGTCACGGCCAAAATACGTCTAAGCCTACGAAAAAACGCCACACGAACAGTGACAACTAGGCGCTATGACTGGGCCCTACTTAACAACAGAGACATTAGAGACAAATATGTATTAGAATTAAGAAACAGATTCGAAACACTACAAGAGAAGACAGAAAAAGTTACCCCAAATGACGAATATGAAAACTTTGTTGAAGCACACCTAGAGGCGACATCAAAATGTATCCCAACAAACCCTAGAACTAAATATAGAGTCCCTTGGGAAACGTCAGAGGTTAGAGAAAAACGTGCACTCGTGAAAACTGCCTCCAAAAGCTATCGGAAGAACCCAACAAACACAAATGCCCGAAAACTAGAAAAAGCACAATATCAATTAGCAGGAATATATCTAAAAGAACAGGCAGAATACATACAAAATCAGATAGATAAGATTAGAGACTCGGTGGAAGATAGACAATCCAGGATAGCCTGGCAAACAATAAACGAAGTAAGTAGAAGGAAGAGCACAGCCAAAGCAAAATTGAAAGCTGCCAGCCAACAGGAAAGAGTAAAACTGTGAGAACAGCATTTCAAAAATCTACTAGGAAGCCCACCGAAAATAACGGATGAACCGATCACCAGAATTATCAGTAAGCAATTAGACATTAAACTAGGGCCTTTCACCAAAGAAGAACTCGACTCGGTTCTTAAAAAAATTAAAAATAGGAAAGCTGCAGGGCTAGACGAGATCCCCCCAGAAGTGTGGAAGACTAGACAATTCGACGATATACTGCTCCGGCAATGCAATGCTGTCTATAGTCAAAATAGGATAGAAAGATGGATGAAGGGATGCATCCTTCCTTTCCCTAAAAAAGGTGACCTCGGATTAGCCAAGAACTACCGAGGGATAACACTTACATCCATAGCAGCCAAAATCTACAATGCCCTACTACGAAACCGCATAGAACCCAAAATAGACAACATCCTTAGGAAAAACCAAAATGGCTTCCGGAGAAATAGATCCACAACCTCACAAATATTGACCATCCGTAGAATCCTTGAAGGCGTCCGGGCAAAAAACCTTCAGGCGACATTACTATTTGTCGACTTTACCAAGGCCTTCGATTCCATCCACAGAGGGAAAATGGAACTAATCCTACTAGCATACGGCCTACCTAAAGAAACCGTAGCAGCAATAATGATCCTCTACAAAAACACAAAAGTGAAAGTACGTTCACCAGATGGAGACACGGAATACTTCGACATTGTTGCAGGAGTACTACAAGGAGACACGCTAGCCCCATACCTCTCTATCATCTGTCTAGACTACGTGCTTAGAGCTTCGATCGACAAAATCAGAGAAAATGGCTTCGAGCTGACTAAGAAAAGAAGCAAAAGGTACCCCGCAAAAACAATCACAGACGCCGACTACGCTGATGACTTAGCGTTACTGGCGAATACGCCTAATCAAGCAGAGACACTACTGCATAGTTTGGAACGAGCTGCAGCAGGCATTGGCCTCCATGTCAATGCGCACAAAACTGAATATATGTGTTACAACCAAACGGGCAACATTACCACTCTAGACGGAGCCTCTCTGAGGCTAGTGGGCAAATTCACCTACCTAGGAAGTAGCGTCTCATCAACAGAAAACGACATCGACACACGGCTGACGAAAGCATGGACGGCTATAGATAGGCTCTCAATAATATGGAAATCAGACCTGACCAATGAAATGAAGCGCAGTTTCTTCCAGGCAGCGGTTGTATCGATACTGCTATATGGATGCACTACATGGACGCTAACCAAACGGCTGGAGAAGAAACTTGATGGCAACTACACAAGAATGTTGAGAGCAATATTGAACAAGTCCTGGCGACAACACCCCACGAGACGCCAACTGTACGGCCACCTGCCTCCCATCACGAAAACTATACAGGTCAGACGAGCCAGACACGCCGGACACTGCTGGAGAAGCAAGGACGAGCTCGTAAGTGACGTACTACTATGGACCCCCACATATGGCCAAGCAAAAGCAGGACGACCAGCCCGAACTTACATACAGCAGCTATGTGAGGACACAGGATGTAAGCCAGAAGACCTGCCGGAGGCGATGAACGATAGGGAAAAGTGGCGAGAGATGGTCAAGGATATCCGTGCTGGCGGCACGACATGATGGTGATAATGATGATGATAGTTTTGGGGTAAGATGCTTATTGCTTCTTCGGAATACGTTTCACACACAAACACACACACATTTAAGCAGCATTTTCTCTTTTAAACATTTTTGATAATATAGGATAGAGACTTCGAGTTTGTCTATTCTAGTATCGTTTGATTTCTGGGTGGAATGAATTCCGAAAGAAGCCGTATTTTTCCAAAGTACTTTCGGCTCCAACTAGAGCCATCTTCGAAGCAGCAAATAATGAAATGATTATAACGACAAGTTATATACATTTATAAAAAGAGGAGGAAGCAGAACAAGTAGAAGAGGAATTACGAAAGAAAAAAAACTTTACCTGAGGTAAGATGAAGAAATGGCGAGAAAAGTGTTAAAAGTATTTTAGAATGTGGCTATTATGTTTAAAGTTAATCTTGCTCATTGTCCCAGTGGGTAGAGTGTTCGCCAATGGTCCGGGAGACCTGGGTTCAATCCTAGGTCGCGTCATACCAAAGACTTTAAAAATGGTACTTGATACCTCCTTGCTTAATACTCAGCAATATAAGGTATATATCAAGGGTAAAGTGGAGCAATCTAGAGAAAGGAGTTGCGCCCTCCCCTAAACCTCGGTGTAGAAGCTATTGAAAAAGGAGCCTTCTCTATATAAAAAAACTGCAAGAATTTGAAGTTTTTTCTTCGTGTAATATGGAGGTGTTTTCAGTTAGAATTTTTAGATATTTGGAAGTGGGTACGAATGTATAGTTTTGAATTCATTTCATCTAGAAGTTTTAGAATATGAAAATCGGCAGTTAAATAGCTCGTATGTCATTGGCTTATTTCAAAGTTGGACCATTACTGGGCCAGTTAGCCAATCAGTCTGTTAGTCCGTCAGTTCGAGAAAAGTTGAAAGCAGGGTATGTTTTTTCACGGGCGCCTCAGTCAGTCAGAGAGAGGTTGAAGCCAATCTGCCAGCCAGCCAGCCAATTGTGAAGGGTTGAAAATCAAAAGCTATTTTTTCATAGACTCTACCGGTCTACCAGGAACGGTGTAAAATTTACAATTAACTGGGAGTTAATTAGTTTCCGCGATAGAAGAGAACCCTAGAATTGGTTTCTTTACGAAGGAAATAGAAAAGTAGCTGAGTTTTCTCTTCTCAATGTGAGTAAGTCTTGGGAGATGGTTTTTCAAGAAGAAAGGACAGTGAAAGAAATTTAACGAAAAACGTTAAATTTCCCAAAGCACTATCCGTCAGAATTATCTAGAAGCCACGGAGAAAAGGATACATCCAACAGTGAAAACTACGCGCCAGAAATTTTAAACAAAAGAAAAGAAAAAAGAAAAGTGAGCTTTAAAATCAGACATCATATTGGAATTTCTGTAAAAATTGTTTTTGTAATATACAACCTTTTCTGTTTCGGCCTAACGTCGAGTAAATCTATTTGACTTTCCATTTCTATCCTTTTATTTATTTATTTTTTTTTTTGTGTGTTAAATCAAATGTTGTGTTTTTACTTCATCTATGCACGACGAAATTTGTGCGATGTCAGTAAATTTATTTCCTTCGAAATAAATTCTTTGTAATGGGATAAGTGTTTGTTTGTCTCTGAAATATAGTTATTGTTTTTTGTATGTTAATAGTTAAGTTACTCCTTCCCTCTGGAGGCAACACCACACAAAGCAGCAGCTGTACAGCCACCTACCACCCATCACGAAAACTATCCAAGTTAGACGAACCAGACATGCAGGACACTGCTGGAGAAGTAGGGACGAGCTCATAAGTGATGTACTACTATAGACCCCTTCACATGGCCGAGCAAAAGTAGGGCGACCAGTTCGAACCTACATACAGCAGCTCTGTGAGGATACGGAGTGTAGCTCTCTCTCTCTCTATATATATATATATGTATATATATATGTACGTGGTTCATTTAATAAATAAGTTGAATTTTGTTTAAGTTGGGAATAGGAGGCATTATTTACAGCAAATCGTTTTTCATGGAAATTAATAGAGATGAGTCCTTCCATGTTCAAGAAGACTGCTAGCATGATCGTTACTGACCGCTGTGCCACCAACCTTTTCTTTACCGAAGAGTAAGTACGTTTCCACTCCATGGGCTGTCTTTTCGACTCAAATTCGTAATGGTAAACCCATGTTTAGCTTTTATGTAAATATTTTTTGACAAAAAATGCTTCACTGTTCACATCACACATTCTTCTGTAAATTTCACGTAGTTTCTACTTTTCAACTTCCAAAGATTTGATGACAGAACTCTGTTCAAGCCTAGAACATTCTGTTTGAATAGCCTCCAAACAAATATTTTTGCGAGATTAAAACGATTTTTGCTAGAAACCAATTCTAAACAATGTAGAGTTTAAATTTATCGAATAACCCTCGTATATATATATATATATATATATATATATATATATGTGTGTGTGTGTGTGTGTGTGTGTGTGTGTGTAGTTAGGCAGCAGTCGTTCATTTAAGCATGTTTCATTAAATAATAAAGACAAATTTTGTCTGTAAAATTTATTTAAGATCCTTTCAAGTTTTCTGATAAGTGTCTTAGTTTCAGGTTGGGATTAGTAGATGAATTATACCGACACAATTTGTCTTTATTATTTAATGAAACATGCATATATATATATATATATATATATATATATATATATATATATATATATATATATATTATAATACCCATTTTTTAGCCTTAAAATAATCAACAAAAACAGTTTCAGGTTGGGATTAGTAGATGAATTATACCAACAGAATTTGTCTTTATTATTTAATGAAACATGCTTATATATATATATATATATATATATATATATATATATATATATATATATATTATAGAATACACATTTTTTAGCCTTAAAATAATCAACAAAAACATACATAAGAACATTCTAGACATTTTGGATCAAAACCGCATTTGCATTGAAGTTACATTTTTATATTTTTCAACCAATCAAAATATATACATAGAAAAAGAACATTCTAGAAAATCCGGATCAGAAACTAATCAACAAAAAAATTTTAGGCTCTCAAACAAATCAGTAAAAATACGAATCTGATTGGTCAAGAAATGTCTTCTCGCTTAAATTTTAGGACCCGCAATAAAACTATTTTTTGATCCACAACTAAAGTATAAATAACGAAGAATTTAATCAACCAGGTCAGTTGTCGGTCATTCAATTCATTTCTTCCACGGCCAAAAAGTCGTTACGTCTACTACCCAAAAAGACTTTTCACTAGAGGTCATGAAACGAGCAGCAGAGAGCCGTGATATAGACCTATCACTTGTGACTTTCTTTCATCAATGCGACACGTTGTCGCCAAAATCTTAAGAAAACACACAGTGCGGACTTAATGAAAGCAAAGACCCATACTTACGGTCCATCATTCATACACACACACACACACACACACACACACACACACACACACACACACACACATACCCACATATGTAAGTAAAGACAATTATTTTTATACTTCTTATTTCGGCCAACCATGGAACCATTTATTTGATAGACTTTATTAACATTTAAACACACACACGTGTGAACAAACCTATTTTCATTTAACTGGCCATAACTGTATTTCTACAAAAGGCCACTCGCACATTATGTTTCTCATTTATTTTTATTCCTGTTTGTTTCTTAATTTTCGTTATTGTCATATTCCATTTGTTTTACGTGCTTGTAAATATTTGTGTTGTATTTGTGGTGGAACTAAACATGAATGAAAAATACGGATGAGGACTCACTCTCACTCGCTATAAATTGGAGAGTAACATATCCACTAAACAATAACATGCACCCACTACAATATATATATATAGAGAGAGAGAGAAAGGACGTGACAGAAATATCTCCTAGATTCTAAACTGTCACATATGTGGGGCAAGTGAATTTTGACAATTAAAACACCATCTAACTCATGTCTTATCATTTTCTTTTCCAGATACGATTAATCACAATTACACCTTGGACAAGTGTACGCCTCCATTTGCTGTTGAAAAAAAATGAAGAGTGGTAAACTGTAACTGCTACACAGAGATCTTTTCGTGCTCATTATATATATATATATATATATATATATAAATCCGAACGCAATGTCACACATCAAAATTTGAATTAAGTATTTGATTTATCCAACTTTCTACATATTTCCTACTGTCAGATTCACTACAAATCTATTTTTTCAACACACACACACACACACATATATATATACATTCATCTTTATACATATGTATTCACACACATATATATATGAATATGTATATATATATATATATATATATATTCGTAAATATTTATATGAATATATATATATATATATGAAAAAAAAAATATACGAATATGTATATATATATATATATATATATATACTTATTCATATATATAAATATATACATATATATATATTCATATATATATATATATATATACGAATATATATATATATATATATATATATACATATTCATATACATACACACATACACACACACATATATATATATACATATATATATAGAGAGAGACAGAGAGAGAGAGGAATCTAAAAAGTAAATGTTTTTCTCACCAGTTAAATTGAAGAATCCTTTCGATTTTATGAATAAAACAGCAGAGAGATCGTTGTTTGAAAATTCTTCAAATTTTAGGAACGTTTCTTTCGAATTTTGCCAAACGCCAGTTGGGTTAATGGAAGCAGCTGAAATATTGAGAAAAATTATTTACCTGTTTGTTACAATCATTTCTTTCTTCAAATATCAATATTTGTAAAAAAAAAAAAAAAAAAAAAAAAAAAAAAAAAAAAAAAAGAAAGAAATGGAATCTTTTACTTGTGCCTAAGGGGTTTATCTTAGCTGTCAAGACATCCGCACATATCTGTTAAAATATACATATATACAAAAATGTATATTTATAGAAACACACATTTGAATCTGTGTGTATGTTTGTGAGTGTGTGTGCGTATGTGTCGGTTCAAAATTTCGGCGGCTGAACAAGAGACTCTTGTGAAATGTGACCAAATGTTTATTTTTCAACCTGATTCTTTTTGAGATTCCGATTCTTCAGTGTTGCAATGCTTATATCCTATTGCTCAAAAAAGTCAACAGCAGCAGATATGACGTTATCATATGAATCTTTTAGCAAACAACGTGTATATATATATATATATATTAAGGAAGTTTGATCTATCCAATAAAATAAAAAGCTACATGGGAACTACACTAGTATGCTTCATGCAATTTTGAACAAATCCTGGAAGCAGCACACCACAAAACAGCACCTGTACGGCCACTTACCTCCCATCTCAGAAACCATCCAAGTGAGTCGAACAAGAAATGCGGGTTACTGCTGGAGAAATGAGGATGAATTCATGACAGACGTTCTTTGATGAACCCCTACATATGGACGTGCCAATGTTGGCCGACCAGCAAAAACTTATTTACATCAGCTCTTTGCTGATTCTGGATGTATTTTGAAAGACCTGCCGGATGCAATGGATGATAGGGACGGATGCCGAGAGAAAGTCAAGGAAATCAATGCTGTCAACATGACTTGATGATAATGATATAGATATCAAGGTTTTGATGTTTTTATACCTGCTCTATCATAAAAGCATTGGACACTTTTTTAATGCAAAAACTTTTCTTCAACTACATATAGCCCAGTCGGGTGGGGCTGTAGAATACTCTGACAGCATCTCTGCAGAGGGGGTAAGCCCCCCAATTCCACAACGAGTGTCCAAGATATGACACTAAACAATCTGATGGTGAGGCTTCTGTAATGCTGGAGCTTTGGAGAATGCAGAGTACCCCTTCATTGCCATCACCCCACTCTGGCCTGGAGTGATAGCACCTGACAGAGTCCTATCTAGGAGTCAAATAGAACTGCTTGACATTCAAATTGAGTGCAAACAAATGACTTATGCTAAATTGAATTGTCAGAAATAGAACTGTTTGACATTTAATTGTGTGTAAACAAATGACTGATGTTTAATTGAATTGTGAGTGATACATAGCAATACTTGTAACCATTTAACTTTGTTGACTTATGCTAAATTGAATTGTTAGAAATAGAATTGTTTGATTATTTAACTGTGTGCATCTACAAAATGTGTTTTCTAATCATATATTTGATATATATGTAAAACAGAATTTGGCATTAAATAACCAAAAATAATTGGTTTGCCATAAAACTAGACCAATCTAAATTTCCTATCTATCTATCTATCTATCTATCTAATATCATTTGAGACGTGTCGGGTGTTTCAGAAAAATTGATATTCTGTAACTTAATTACTTGACCAATCCTTGTTCAAATGATCTTAAATTTAAACAGCATGTGTAGAAACAAGTCAACACTCCATGTTTAATGTTTCAACGTCTTTTGTTTTCTAATGAATCGCATTTCTACACCTGAAAAGAAAAAAAATCAAAACAAACATTTCCAATGATATCAAATTTTTAAAAACGCCCTATATATATATATATATATATATTAGAAGAAATTATATCATTTATTCCTGAATGAGTAATTGTCTGAAATCTCGTATGTTATGACCAAGCATAGTCACACAGACATCTTTGACTATGATTAATGAAAGTCGAAGTATATGTACCCGAGGCGTAACAACGGGGATTTCGGACAATCATTGACCAGCTTTCATCCTCATTTGCGAAATCTCACTCACGAACAACAAAAGATTAATAAAATTTCAACTCCAAAACCTTGTCTGTCATCTTTAAATCTTTAATAATTATATGATTTAAAAAATTTTTTATTAACTATTTCTATAACTCTGGCGACGTGAAAAAGAAAAAAAAAGAATGCATTTTGTAAATAAAGAGAAATATTACAAACCGGTATCTGGAAAAAATATTGAAAAGAAATAAGACAAAAACACCTGTTTCATAAAAATAGATATCTAGATAGATAGATAGATAGAAACTTAGCGTACTAACCTTTAGTTATGATTTCCCCTTCAGCCATCCATACGAAAGTAAATACACTGTACAACAAGATCCTTAAATCAATTGGTTGTCGTTGGTTCTTCATGCTTTATATTGACTGTACGAAATCTGGAGAATGAAAAAACAAACAAACAACTTTTCTATTGATGACAGAAGTGGTTGTGTTATAATTATTAATTCAGTAATCAATATATATATATATATATATATATATATATATATATATATATATATATATATATATATATATATTTGTGTGTGTGTGTGTGTCTGTGTGTCTGTGTGTGGATTCGAACGAAAAACGAGAAGAAAGATCTAAATGGAAACTACAAAAGAATGCTACGTGCTGTTTTGAACAAACCCTTAAAGTCAACACCCCACAGAATTGCTGATGTTCGGCCACTTACCTTCCATCTCACAAATTATCCAACTAAGACGGACACTGCTACAGAAGAAATACATATATATATATATATATATATATATATATATATATATATATATATATCAGGGGTGGAGACGGGACTAGTGCTACTCGTGCCCGGCACGACCAATAACTCGGTCAATGTTATTCAAAATGGATTAAAAATCATCCATTAATTTCAAGCAAACATACTTAGTCTGATCTCAATTAAATTACGTATCTATTCAAGTTTCGATAACTAAGTAGCCAAAAGTTCATAAATATATCTGGGAATAATACAACGATGCTGTTTTGAACGGATGGTCTTTGTCCGGCCACCGTCAGATTCATTGAACATCCCATAAAATCGGCTATAATGTTGAACGTGCAATCCGTGCCAGGCACTAGACCCTTATAATAATAGTAATGTTAGAGAAATACGCTTTTGGCTGTAGCCAATAGCAAGAGCAACCCTAACACCGTGCTCAAAAATCTTAGCACAGACTGCTGATAGATGTCTTGAGAAGAGGGAGAGAGAGAGAGAGAGAGAGAGGGGGGGTAGCAGATTAGAGCCGTCGCCGACGTCATCATCATCGCTATGGTAAATGTTGGTTAAACGGCGTGTTTTAATTCGTTTTTTCACTAACAGATCTCTATTTCTTTAATGAATGTTGCATATATTACATTCTGTAACTAAAATTTGTTTATTTGAATACATTTTCAACAAATAATCTTTATTTTAAGCGAAATTGAAACTACTAGCTGTGTCTGTGTATATTGTCATCAGTTTCTTTATTCTAATAAACATATTTTTCTCGTCATAGTAATGAACATCTCTTTTCTTCTATACTTTTGAAAGGAAAAAAATTATCTTATCTACTGTATTAACAAGACTACAAATTATATAGTATCTTGATTGTTTACAAAAAAAACACCATGCAAGGTACGTTTGTCAATCTGTGCTATACAATGGAGAATCACGCAATAGCAACTATAATGACTTACTTTGGGTCCACGGACCACGGGTTGGGAACTGAAGTTGACACAGGGCGGGGGCGGGGGGCACGAGTAGCAAAAATAGGCTAGAGTCGCCACTGATATATATATATATATATATATATATATATTGATTACTACTAAGCGACGTTCACCAGTTGACTCCTACACATGGATGCACCAATGTTGGCCGACTAGCAAAGATTTACATCAGCTCTGTGCTAACACAAGATATAATTTGGAGGACCTGCCTGGAGTAAAGGATGATAGGGAAAGATGACGAGAGAGAACCAGGAACTCCTCGCCCTCTAAACGACTTGATGATATGTGTGTGTGTGTGTGTGTGTGTTTTGGTACGTGCCTGTCGACTTATAATCCAGAAATAAGATGTTATTGAGCATTAAAATCGAATAAAGTTTTTTATATATTTAGAATAAGGTAAAGAACAAAATTTAGTTTTCGATTTTTACTGATTCAATGAAATTATTTAATGATTAAAAATCAATCGATTTGTTGAACTCTTCAAAGTTCTTTATAAGTAAGTACAAAAAAGGAGGAGGAAGTCTTTAGTTCTTCTTAAAACTAGCCATGTTTAAATATCCCCACAGGTTTTCCATGGGTAAAAATTTGAACTTAATTCTTTTTCGAAAATTACTTTTGTAATTTAGTACGAATTGAAAAAATAAATAGAAAATAAAAAAAATATTAATATTTTGGAAATTTAAAAAGAATCATAAAAATGTTTCACACTAGGGGGTACTATTTCTAAAATACTATTTTAAATGTACACCTAAAAGAAATTGTAATACGAAAAATTTTAGATTTTTAATTCTTAGCTTCTTTTTATTGTACTTACTTGACTAAAATTTAACGAAAGTTTGTTTATCGATGACTTAAACTTTGATTTTTAAAACTCGTGGTGCCTTCAATAAGTTTGCAGACTTTTGTGCAGGTATTTAAAATTGTCGTAGACTCTTGAAAATTCACTATGTTATTGCTATATATCTTATGGGATGACTGACCAATTTTTATGATTTCAGGTTCAAATGAACAGCTACAGCAGGAATTGGAATACACCCTACTAAAGTCTGATTGTCACAGCTGTGAATTTCAAAAATGCAATCTGGACGTGAGGATACTTTAGAAGAACAATATGCAATAAAATTCTGTTTTAAACTAAAATATAAAAAATGCTACAGAAACGTATGGAATGCTTCAAACTGCTTTTAGAGCATCTTGCATGGATCGAGCATCAGTTTTTGAGTGGCATAAGAGATTCAAGGAAGGCAGGGAGTCTGTGAGGGATGATGAGAGGTGTGTGAGGAGTAAAGAAGTCAATACACCAGAGTTGATTGGCCAAAGGGTTAGGGTTAGGGTTACTATGTTGAGGTTTTAAGGGAGTTCAGGAAGAGATTCCTTGGGAAGAGGCCAGCACTCTTCAAATCGGGTCAGTGGCATTTTCAGCGGGACAATGCACCAGTCCACAACTCCATCCTTGTCAAAGACTATTTGACCAAGATGGGCATCAAGACAGTTGCTCACCCTCCCTATAGTCCAGACCTTGGTCCCTGTGACTTTTGGTTATTCCCTAAGCTCAGAGGGTGTCATTATGAGACAATTGAGATGAAAGAGGCTGCGACGAAGGTGATTGACACGCTCACACAAGAGGACTTCCATGAGGCCTTTCAGAAGTTATTGGAACGATGCAACAAGTGCATTGCAGCCGGAGGAGATTACTTTGAAGGGGACTAGAGTTTCATGTGTGCACTATCAATAAAAGTGCCCATACGAAAAAAGTCTGGAAACTTATTTAATGATCCTCATACTTTTCGTATTTCTTTGAAAAAAATGTGTTTCTCTTTAATCAGTGTAACCCAAAGGCTTTAAAAATATATTTATAAAATAAGCAAATACTTTTCATTTAAATTGATACACGAAATTTTCCGCTTAAAAATAAAGTCACATTTTAAATTCCTAGCTTCTTTTTAAGAACTTTAAGAATTTTTTTAAGAACTTTAAGAATTTTTGTAACGTTAAAAAATTAAACAAATACACTGTAATAGGCAAATTTTTTTGTCATATTTAAAAAAAAAAGTATTTAGAAAAATAAAATCATGTAATGTTTCAAACCACTCACGGATTTAGGGTTATATTTTTAAAAGATAATGTTTCAAATGTAAAAAAAATGACACTATAAAAGAATATTGTAATATGTGAATTCTAAGATTCCTTTATCGTTCAATATTTTTAGGGCAAATAAAAATATGAATTAAAACTTGGCTGCTTTTTCGAAAATTACAAACTAAAATATTGTTCTGAAATTGAGCACTAATAGTAAGAAATAAGAATTTATTAGAGCTTAAAAAAAAAAAAAAAAAATCAAAAAAGAAAAAAAATCATGAAAATGTTAAAAACCTTTCACTTGTATAGGGTTACATATTTTTATACATTATTTTGAATGTAGCCTAAAATAGAATAAAAAGAGAAAAAAAAACAACTTTTTATTTGAATTAATAAGCGAAATCTTTCAACAACAAATAAGGAAAGATTGATTATTCTTATTTTACTCCTCTCTTCCTATTTTCTATCTAATTCAATGGTGTTCGTGAAATCCTTTTGTTCCAGTCATGGCCCAGGCACTTCTGCAAGCACACACACACACACACACACAGGTAGGAGGTTTGATTAAAAAGTATCAAGACAGAAGTGTCGATGAATCAGCGCCAATTTTGATACCTTCTGATCAGCGGTCTCGATACTTTTTGATCAGCAGTTTTTTTTTGGAAACACAGAATTATGCGAATGCAGCAGCCTCTATATTCTCTACGAGCCGTGCGACATTTTTTTCTTTCTAAATTGAAAAGTCGTCACATTTGATGATATGAAGAATATTAAAATAAACATAACAGCGCTGCTTCACACAAGAGGGGATTCAGAAGTGCTCCGGCCAATGGAAAACTCGCTGGAATAAGTTGCATGCTTGAAATAGGATTGAAGAAAATTTGTCTGAGTTGGAAAAACACAAGAACTGAAACTATCCAAACAACTGCATTACTGAACTCGGCTCGAATATTGAGGACAATGCAGCAGGATTGAAAGACTTGCTGTCACTTGATCTTCAATTTAAGCCACCAGTTGTCACTGGTGTAAAAACTCAAGTACATATTTAGGTACGCTTAGCGTAACGGTTATCGTCGTTGGAAATGAAATCGGTAACTCGATTTCAAATACTAGACGAGAGAAAAAGACAAACGGGCAAAGTAGATGGTTGGTTGATATTTGTCGAGCGCCCCATTCCCCAGTCGGCTGGAGCTGTAGAATACACCGACTGCACCTCTGCAGAGGGGTAACCCCCCGATGAGTGTCCTGGATATGACACTAAACAATCTGATGGTGAGGTTCCAGTGATGCTGGAGCTTTGGGGAATTCGGAGTACCCCTTTATTGCCACCACTCCCAGGTCCACTTTGGCCTGGCGTGGTAGCACCTGATAGGGCGCTATCCATGGGTTAAATAGAATTAACGGCATACTTATGCTAAACTGAACGGTTTGAATGAACTGAATAGTTTGAAATAGAAATGTTTTTTGACAATTAAACTGTGTACTCATGCTAAACTGAGTTGTTTGAAATAGAACTGATTATTTACATAAAAATGGATTTGGCGTTAAATAACCTACAAAGGTTGATATACCATAAAACACAACCAACCAACCAACCAACCAACCAACCATCGAGCGCCCCACCTACGCGCTAGTAATGTACATGGCCTTTTTATGGTGGGAACCTGGCGCAGGACCGTAGCCCTAACATGCCAAGTGATTCAAAAAATGCCTTGAGACCCGACGGTATTCCCCTAAAAAGTAGCGCCTCAGGCGCCAGGGGATAAACCTCGACCATCCCGGGTAGATTAGAGCTTGAGGTGGAGGGGACGGACCCCTGATGCTCGAAGAACGCCGACCTTAGCACGTGTGACATGAATGCCGGCTTCTCGGAATCCAAGTCAGACGGCCTTGATTAACTGCCACCGGAACCTATCTGGTAACACAGCCAGTCGAAGTGTGTCTCAGCCCAGTGGGCCTGACTGTAATTTAATACAGACCCTATAGATATTGTACACCTAACATAGGGTTTGTCAAAGCGGTCCATATAAACTCTTTAGGTGAATAAAATGTTTACAGAATAAATAAAAGCACAGGAGGTGAATTTACTCGTTTGCATTCATAAATTACTTAAGAACTGTAAAAGAAAAATCGTAGGACAATGTAAACTAGACGCCAAATATCGTACACTTCGCAGAATGTCTGATTTGGATGTGATGGCCACTCGTGATGTGTTGTTCATATACGACCCGTTCAAAAAATACGGATCATTTGACTATACGAACGATTTGGCTCTGACCGAAGAGAACCAGATCTTTTCGGCGTCGTTAACAACTCATATAATTCTATTTTCACGAAAGAAAATATTCAAAAACAATTATATATTAAACTACCGGGGTTCAATCTCAGGTCGAGTCATACCAAAGACTTAAAAAATGGTACTTGATGCTGCCTTGCTTAACACTCAGAATTATAAGGTACGGATCAAGGGTAAAGTGGAGCAATCCAGGGAAAGGAGTAGCGCCTTTCCCTACACTTTGGTGGAGTAGCTATTGAAAAGGAAGCCTTCGGGTCACCCTCGACTAAGGTCAATTTTTTTTATATATTAAACGAATTATTCTATGAAAATATTGCATTGTAAAATATTCCTTTTTATAATACGTTATGAGATGTCTTTTGAAACAAAAAAAAGATGTTTTTGTAAGAATAAAAATATAGATTAAAAAAAAGAATGAAAAATAAAGAAAAAGTAAAATTAAAATACAAAGCCTGAAATTTTTATTCTTATTGATAGTAATAGTTTTTTTAATGAATAAAATTATAACTAAATTATTTTTAACGAAAAATCCAACTTTTACCCCAGAGATTCAGATCTTCACTTATAAAGTAATACCGGGTATTTGTTGGTGTTGATGTTACTGTATATTTAATATCACATTTATAATCACTTTTCTGTATTTTTCAAAGATTTTAATCTTGAAACCGAAAACATTAAAAAAAATCAACCCTGCTTATTATGGGATTCAGTAAGACTAATATTTCATTAATTTTTCTTTGCTGAATAGAAATTAAATTTGGTTATAAGAAGTGCATTAAGTTAAAAGTTTGAGAAGCCCTCCACTAAACGATCAAATTCGGCCACCAACAGATTAGTTAAAAGATCAATTAAAATCATCCATTTTCATTTTAGAATTTTGTATCAATAATTTCTTAAAAAAGAAAATGCCCACCAAAATTTTAGCTTCGAATTAAATTGATTTTGTTAATATTCAAAATTTGACACATAGCCCGACATGATTACTACAATTTCCTAAAAATTAAAATTAATTAAACTTTAATTTTAAAAAATATTTTAAGGCCTACAATTTCTTTCTTGGTAAAATCGTACAGAAGGGATAGAATTAAGACAAAAAAGAAATCTCAAAGTTATTTAAAAGTTTGTAATTTTAAAAATTTCTTTTTAGTACAATTTATTAACGCTGACGTTTTAAATAGTTGGACAGACAATTTAAGCCTATGATTAGAGTAATCCGAAAAATGTCCGAAACTGAAGGATATTTGAGTAGAACGACTCAAAGAATATAATTAACAGTGTTCTTTAGGCATATTGTGATGTATCTTAACAGTGGACATCAATTTTGGTTAAAATCAAGGCCCTGTTAATATTTGGAGCAAAAACACATTTTTAAACAAAAATCGAATTTTTAGCACAAAACGTCATTTCGAGATATTTTCTCTGTTTATTGTCCTGTTTTGGCGATAAGGAGGCAACGCTGGATTTTGTTAGATTAAAATGTATCGATGTAGATCGATATTAGCTGGAGACTGGGGAGTGGTTACTAGTTTTTACCAAGAAAAGCAAACATTTCAAAAACAAAAACTCACGTTTCTAAATTAAAAGCGCCATTTTCGAGTATTTTAATTTCGTAATGCTTCATTTATAGGTAATAAAAGATCATGTTAGCCAGAAGAAACATAAGGACAAGTACTGTACAAAGAAAAAAAAACTTAGATAAGACCAGAAATTAGTCATGTGTTGTGTTTCTTGATTTCATTCACAAAATTCGTTTTTGAATTGGTCTTTTAACTTCATTGGTAGGGCCGATAAATATTGCGCGGGGGCGTTGTGCAGACCAGGCCCCTCAAAATACTCTAAATAAAATTGATATTTTTCCCATGCAAAATATTGAAAAAGAGGGAGTCAAATTTCTGGTAAAAATCGTTGACAATATTCGAACGTTGCCTCATCTGTCGAACCTGATTGACGGATTTTTTTTCTCAACAAAACGCAATTTTCTGATATTTAAAAAGTCGGTGATATTTATTTCAATTATAAATTGAATTACCAGAAAATCCAGCAAACACTATGTGCAACATACGGAACCACTGGACAGCTATTTTAACTTTATTAAATTTCATCAGCAGTGTATGCCGTGATCCTCCTCATATTGAAGATCGAACCAACGACCACAGAATGCAGAGCTGAAACTCAATCACTGAGCTACTGATCCACATTGAATGCAAATAATCCCAAATGTACTAGTTATAATAATTGTGTGGTCAATTAACCTGATGTTAAGTAACAAAAAGTTTTTTAAAAGTTTAAAAAAAGAAAATGTACAAGAAATTTCAATTAGTTCAGGTTAAAAATACGAAAAGGATAAACTTATTTTCCGATGCAGACATCATTAAAAAACAAGAAAAGTTTTGGTAAACGGGCCAAAGCCTGGTTACCTTATCCGAGCTTTTACACAGGACAATGTAAGATTAAGTAGGCTATGTTTTAAGAAAAAATACTGATATTGGCCTTTATAGCCGACAATAAATTTCAATGAAGCCTTTAAAAATGAAAAGTATACCGACTATTGAGGTAGAGATCCCTAAAGACAAAACTTGACGAAATTAAAAATCACTTACCAATTAGAAAATCTTTCGTAGAAAAATGAAAATTCTTTTGCTCGCTCGTCGGTTGATTATAAATTCGGAATTCTTTTTCGCCTGGAAACGTCTGCATTCGTCTCTCTCACTAATAAATATATATATATATATATATATATATATATATATATATATATATATATATATATCATACTCTACTGACGAGACAGGAAGCAGACGTCAGTCAGATGAATGAGTCTCGTTCACCTCTACCGACAAAAGGTTATCTTAGGATAACCCCTTTTTCATATTTCACATTATTCGAGATACGACGATATATACTTGTCTTTCTAAAACTTTTGCAAGTCAGCTTAATTCTTAAATTTTTATCAACATCAATTCAAACTTTCACATATACAAAACTATTATTTGCCAGATGCAAAAATTCATAGCACCTTTATTCAGTTCAAAGGTTTTGCAATATTTTCGTAACGTTTTAACAATTCGGCAACTCCAGATGGATTTGCTGAAGGTCGTGAAGGTGATGAAAAACACTGAGACGTTGAGCTCACCTGATACTCTCCAAGTACTACTCGCCGGACTTTCCTTAATTTCTTGGAGCATGTTGGGTTTCGTTTCTGGAATGTACTAAAAGTAATTTCGTTTTTGAGCTGGATCAAAAGTAATTTCGTTTTTGAGCTGTATCAAAAGTAATTTCGCTTTTGAGATTAATCAAAATTATTTCATTTTTGAGCTGTGTCAAAATTAGTTTCGTTATCTAGTTGTATCAAAAGTAATTTCGTTTTCAGGTATCAAAAGTAATTTCGTTTTTGAGGTATCAAAAGTAATTTCGTTTTTGATGTGTATTGAAAGTAGTTTCGTTTTTTAGTTATATCAGAAGTTGTTTTTTTTTATTGATGTGTGTCAAAAGTAATTTCCTTTTTGAGGTGTATCAAAAGTACTTTCGTTTTTGTGGCGTATCAAAAGTACTTTCGTTTTCCTGCTCTATCAAAAGTAATTTCGTTTTTTAGTTGTATGAACAGTAGTTTCGTTTTTGAGGTATATCATAAGTAATTTCCTTTTATAGTTGTGTGAAAAGTAGTTTCGTTTTTGAGGTGTATAAAAAGTAATTTTGTTTTTTAGTTGTATCAAAAGTAATTTCGTTATTGAGGTGTATAAAAAATAACTTCCTGTATCAAAAGTAGTTTCGTTTTTGAATTGTATCAAATGCATTTTCGTTTTTGAATTGTATTTAAGGAGTATCATATTTTTTTTTTTTTGGTGTATCAAACGTACTTCCGTTTTTGAGGGCTATCTAAAGTAATTTCAAATTCAAGATATATCATAAGTCATTTCATTTTTTTAGGTGTATCAAAAGTAGTTTCGTTTTTGAGTTGCATCAAAAATAGTTTCGTTTTTTAGGTGAATCAAAACTAATTTTTTGAGCTGTATGAAAATTAGTTTCGTTTTTTGGTGTATTAAAAGTAATTTTGTTTTCTAGTTGTATCAAAAGTAGTTTCGTTTTTTTTGTGTATAAAAAGTAGTTTCGTTGTTAAAGTTTATCAAAAGTAGTTTTGCTTTTGAGGTGTATCAAAAGTAATTTCGGTTTTTAAGTGTATCAAAATTGGTTTCGTTGTTAAGGTGTATAAAAAGTAGTTTCGTTGTTAAAGTTTATCAAAAGTAGTTTTGCTTTTGAGGTGTATCAAAAGTAATTTCGGTTTTTAAGTGTATCAAAATTGGTTTCGTTGTTAAGGTGTATAAAAAGTAGTTTCGTTGTTAAAGTTTATCAAAAGTAGTTTTGCTTTTGAGGTGTATCAAAAGTAATTTCGGTTTTTAAGTGTATCAAAATTGGTTTCGTTGTTAAGGTGTATAAAAAGTAGTTTCGTTGTTAAAGTTTATCAAAAGTAGTTTCGTTTTTTAGTTGTATGAATAGTAGTTTTGTTTTTGATGTGTATCTTAAGTAATTTCGGGTTTTATATTTCAAAAGTAGTTTCATTTTTGAGGTGTATCAAAAGGAATTTCCTTTACAGTTATGTGCGAATTTAGTTTTTGAGGTGCATCAAAAGTACTTTCGTTTTTTAGTTGTATCAAAAAGAGTTTCGTTTTTGTGGTGTATAAAAATTGATTTCGATTTTGAGGTGTATCAAAAGTAGTTTCGTTTTTGAGGTGTATCAAAGTAATTTCATTTTAAGGTATGTCAAATTGATTTCGTTTTAAAGGTGCATCAAAAGTAATTTCGCTTTAAAGTTGTATCAATTTCGTTTTTTAGTTGTATCAAAAAGAGTTTCGATTTTGAGGTGTATCAAAAGTAGTTTCGTTTTTGAGGTGTATCAAAGTAATTTCATTTTAAGGTGTGTCAAATTGATTTCGTTTTAAAGGTGCATCAAAAGTAATTTCGCTTTAAAGTTGTATCAATTTCGTTTTTTAGTTGTATCAAAAAGAGTTTCGATTTTGAGGTGTATCAAAAGTAGTTTCGTTTTTGAGGTGTATCAAAGTAATTTCATTTTAAGGTGTGTCAAATTGATTTCGTTTTAAAGGTGCATCAAAAGTAATTTCGCTTTAAAGTTGTATCAATTTCGTTTTTTAGTTGTATCAAAAAGAGTTTCGATTTTGAGGTGTATCAAAAGTAGTTTCGTTTTTGAGGTGTATCAAAGTAATTTCATTTTAAGGTGTGTCAAATTGATTTCGTTTTAAAGGTGCATCAAAAGTAATTTCGCTTTAAAGTTGTATCAATTTCGTTTTTTAGTTGTATCAAAAAGAGTTTCGATTTTGAGGTGTATCAAAAGTAGTTTCGTTTTTGAGGTGTATCAAAGTAATTTCATTTTAAGGTGTGTCAAATTGATTTCGTTTTAAAGGTGCATCAAAAGTAATTTCTTTGTTAAAGCGTATCAAAAATTGTTTTTTTTGTGTATCAAAAGTAGTTTCGTTTTCGATGTCTATCTAAAGTAATTTCATATTTAAGATATATCAAAATATCGTTTTTTAGGTGTATCAAAAAAAGTTTCGTTATTGAGGTGTAAGAAAAGTAATTTCGTTTTTGAGGTGTATCAAAAGTAATTTTGAGGCGTATCTATTGTTTTTGAAGTATATCAAAAGTAGTTTAATATTTTAGGTGTATCAAAAGTAGTTTCGTTTTTGAATTGTATCAAAATAATTTCGTTTTTTAGCTGTATGAAAAGTAGTTTCGTTTTTTAAGTGTATCAAAATAATTTCGTTTTTGAATTGTATCAAAAACAGCATCTATTTTTTAAGATGTATACAAAGTAGTTTAGTTTTTGAGCTGTATGAAAAGTGATTTCGTTTTTGAGGTGTATCAATGACATAAAAATATTTTTATTTAATGATGTTGAAATTCATTCCAATCCAACATTTCAAGGCTACCATAGATCGAACCTTTGGTTCTTATTGCCTTTTAAAAGAAGATGAGCACTCTTTTTACTTTCTGACGTTAAAGCTGACTCTCTCAAATTAAAAATTTTGAAAAATTATTTGAGAGGTTATCCTTTGCAAATAATACAGCATTTATGTATTTGAAATGTAAATTTTTCTATTGCTGTAGACCTAAAGGCTGAATTTCTGGATATAGGTCTTATCAAAAAACATATTTTCAATGAAATTTTAGGTGTTTGAATCAGTAGCGACCATAAACTTAAGCCAGTCAAAAGTTTTCTTACTCAAGTAAAGGCAGATTTAATTGAGTTGAAGTCATCTTTTGACTTTTTTTATTTTTTTTTTTTATTAAAGTTCTTCTTGTTCAGAGTTAAAGAGCCACATAATTTTTAAAAAATTAACAAATGTTTTAAAAAGGGAAATTATTAATCTGGCTGGAACTAACAACCCCAGTCAAAATTTTATAATGCACCAATTTTCAGACATAATAAAAAAAATTGAGTGTACTTCTACGGAGAAATCGAATAGATTCAAACTTCCCCGTCAAAATAAACCTTTTATTAATCAGGGATACAATTACAAAAAGACGTGTCTGCAGAATTACCCTACCGATTCATTGCCTAAACAGAAATATCCTTGTTATTTATTTTCTTCAAATTTGCATGTGATGTCCCAATGCGGAAGGTATCCCTTAGTGAAAAACAAATTGAAAAGATGTAATGCTCTAGGTTTGTGTGACCGATGCGCCAAACCAGGTCATCCCACTGAACAATGCAAGGGTGCTAAAGAAGCTTTTAAGGCTTGAAAACGCACTGGACACTTCCAACAAGTGTTTGCAGAAGTAGTGTCTTTATTAAGACACAACTTCTGCAAACATTTGTTCGAGCTCTGCTCTAATAGAACAGGACCTTCTCCTTCCACTTCTTGAAGTGATAATACACAAAAACAAAAGGAATGTGTGGGGATACTGTTGTTTGGCAAATATTTTTGATCCCACATTTTGTGTTGGTTTATATTTGAAAAGGCAAAGAAAGTACACGATGTGAAACGACGCGGAGAAAAGAACATTCAAAACAAAGCAGTACAGACAAAATTAAATTTATATATCAAGAAATACTTGAAAATGGAAACATTACAAATATTCTAATATAATCTGTTTTTTTTTTGGCGATGCTTTGTGTCCTGTGATGGGGCGCTCTCGACCGGCTGTGGTTGCGAGCTGCACAGTCTGTTCGGGTGTGTTCCACCACTGGATACATCACCTCTGGCCTCAGGGGGCCGCCCCCCCAGGCTATAACCCTCTTCGGAGGGGTTGGGTTTATCGCCCGGCGCCTGAGGCGCCCCGAAAAGGGGAATGCCGACGGGGTCCGAGGCATTTTTGGAACTGCCTATCGCGTTGGGCTTCGGCCCTGCGACAGGACCCACCTTAAAAACGGCCTTGTGCCATATTCGTACGCTGGTGGGGCGTAGGATAAATACAGCTCAAACTGCCGGAGCATTTGAGCCACTTTCATTGTATCTATCGATGACAGTAAGAGGAAAATTATTGCTTCGTGATTTGTGGAGGATGAAGTTTGGCAAGGATGTAATACCTGCTGACAAGGTTAAAGATTGGAGAAATTTGGCTGCAGAATTAACCCTATTAAATGAATTTGAATATCCTAAATATGTTTTTAGGGATGATTTTCCTACAGATGTATTTGTATTTTGCGATGCTCCTAAGTCTACCTATGGCTGTGCTATCTATTTTGTGCAGAATGGAAAATCTCTGCTTTTTGCCAAATCTAAAGTTGCCCCTATGACTTACAAGTCTCTGTCTACATTGGAATTGTTAGCTGTTTATCTAGCATTAAAGTGTTTAAAAAGTTTGTTTGAAATAATTTGCCATCTCAAGATTAAGAACATTCTTATAGCTGTAGATGGTCAAGTCTTGTTAGCTTGGTTGTTATCTTCAAAAGTTAATTGCAAAAATACATTTGTCAGCAACAGACTGAAAGATATTAATTTGAATAGGGAAGAATTGTCTTCTAAATATGGCGTAACCCTTTATTTCAGGCACGTCCCTATATTACAAAACCCCGCTGACCTTATAACTAGAGCTTTGTCCTTTTAAAAATTTAAATCCTGCTCCAATTTTTGGATGGGAGGCTCTGCTTCGATAAGTGAGGATCCTATAGCATGGCCTGAAAGTGATTTAAAATGTCTGAGAGAAACTGACAAAGAAGCTGTACGGACCATAGTACAATATATCACTAGTTCCGAGTGGGGTGTCTTCTTGGTTAAAGTGATGGACTGTGGAATCGTAGTAAGCGAGTTCGTACTCCAGTAGCGTGATAACGTTCACTTTCGGGCAAATACCCTTGGGAAAGGTATGAACCCCCTTATCCTCCCAGCTACGGGTTAAATAGTACCACTACTATTCTTCTAGGAAAATGGCTTTGGTATTAAATAACCAACAAAGATTGATATGCCATTAAAACAAAGAAACCAAACCAACTAGTTCCGATTCTGTGAAGGAAAAGGGTATGGTGAATTTGGATTAATTTTACAAACTATCCAAGTTAGAGAGTATGATTACTCTGATTTTCAGATTCAATAATAAGCTCAAACATTCATTATCTGACCCTTCCCATAAGGCAAAGGTATATCTTATAAGACTGGTACAAGGACAGTATTTTAAGAGAGAATTTGAATTTCTGAAAAATCAACAGAGATATTCCTGAACTTGAAAGCAATTTGGGATTGTTTTTAGATCGGAATAAAATCATTCGATCTCAAGATTGTATCGCTAAACCAGCAAGATACCCTTTGAGGTGAAACATCCCATTCTGCTTACCAAATATAGAATTTTTACTGGTCTGGTGATTGTTGAAGCTAAGGAAAAATGTAAACATTTAGGTATCGTTACTACTCTGGCTCAGTTGAGATTATACGGTTATTGGAGCTTGACAATCTGTTAAATTTTACTTGGCTAGTTGCTTTGTTTGTATAAGATACAACTCTCTATCTTTTCAGTACCCAAAGTTTACAAATCTTCCTAAGTATTTGGTGAATTTAGTGAGACCTTTTTTTCACACCTGCATGGATTTCACAGGACCTTTATGGATCCAAAGAAAAGAGGAAGACATAAAAATATACTTACTGGTGTTTACGTGTCTTAATGTCAGGGCTATGCATGGTGAGCTGTTGGAGGATATGAGCATAAAATCCTTTGTGTTAGCTTTAGTCAAATTTTCTAATCTGTATGGAATCCCTGATAATCCAGCGATAATTCAAGATCTTTCATTTTTGGTAGTAATATCATAAATCGCTTTTTAAATTCTCCTGAATACTAAGACAGATTTGGAATTTTCCAAATTAATCATCTCACCGTTCCGCTATATTCCCCATGGATGAGAAGCGTATTGGAGAGAATGATCAAAACTATAAAGAGCTGTTTATATAAAACCATAGGCAAAACAAAAATGAATTTCTTTGAGCAACTGACCCTACAGTCTGATATTCAAAATGCAATAAATTCTCGCCCTCTGACTTACTGATATTCGTCGAATTTGGGTTTAGATATCATTTCCCCAATTAATTTTATCAATCCTTATGTCAAAGAATGCCTAATGCTTAAAGTAACCGAAAAAAGTGATATTTGCACTGAACCTCCAAATAGATTCGATATTGTGGATTGTCTTACTCTTTGAGATAGATTACTAAAAAGTTTTCTTTTTTTGGTACGATGAATACCTACTTAACCAGAGAGAACAAAAAAAAAAAAAAGACCTTCATCAGCAACAATCTGATAACAAACTGAAAATTACGACAAAGTGCTTATCAAAAACATTGCCAAATCTCGACACTACTGGCTTTTGAATATTGGTGATGATGGAATGGTTTGTTCAGCTAAGGTTAAAAAAGGTGATAGTAGCTTACAGATTCATTCCATCAAACATTTTTATCTTATGGAGTTGTCACTCACTCATTACCATCAGGTTCAAGTTATTGCTGAAGACATAAAACCCTTTTCTCCTGCCCCACTCATGAAAACAAATTCTAAGTTTAAAAGAATACGTATTGTAAAAAAAAAAAAAGGAAATAACCCCTCAGACCCGTATATATGATATTAATGAAAAAAAAAAAATTAAAAATTGGTGGTTTACAGCTGTTTTATTTATTGACTTTTTTTCGTAATTATTTGCTGTAAACTCTGGATTGTGTGCTAAGTGAACTTTGTAAAAGTCTTTGGTAATATTGTCCTCAATTAGGACATTGAAGAAATTAATTCACAGACTGCATCTAAGTCTGTAAATATTTTTTTGATCAGTTTTATGAATTAGAGGTTTATATGAATTTTCAGGTGAATTAAACAAAGGTAATAATTATCAATCTGCGATAAACTATAAGGATTTCATCGCAATTTTTTATCTTGAGAGAATATGAAAAATATCTTTCTTTTCTTTTTTTTTTCATCATACAACGCGTGAAAGCACGTGCGATACTCTGATCTCATCAGCCGCCAATCAGGGTGATAACACAGTTTCGGTAGATCAAGGCAGTACGGCTACTCCTGGCATTTTTTGTTTTGGGAGAATATCAAAAATATCTTTTTTTTTCTTTTGTTTTTCATCATACAACGCGTGAAAGCACGTGCGATACTCTGACCTCATCAGCCGCCAACCAGGGTGATAACACAGTTTCGGTAGCTCAAGGCGGTACTGCTAAGAGCATTTTTTGTATTAAATGTTTGTAAAGAGAAATAAACGCTTGAGTGGTTGTTGTACAAGTGAAGAAGCGCTGTATATGTGTGTTGGATTTGAAAAATCCAATTCCCGGCGTCTCAAATTTAAAAATATCAGTCAGGAAGCGTTCCAAATTTCAAAAATATGTCAGCGTTTCAAATTTTCGTTTGCCTTTTGCAGACGAATTAGAAAGAAAATTTGAATGATACGGTTTAAATGCTTTAGATCTTTCACCGGTTTTTCATCAAGTTAAAGAAAAATCGAAATTGAAATATTTATAAAGTTATGATCATAACTTTTATCACAACTTTTATACACAATTATTTTTGTATTTATATCTCTTTTAATGTAAATTGAACGAGCAGATTCATTTTTAAAAGAAAGGGTGACATTCTGGAGTTGAATAACCCCTTTTTAATACGTAAGTAACCGACGTATTTTTTTTTATCTTGATAATTTTCTTGTGTCTCTGATATTTGTAGAAATCAAGTTTCATTTTAAATGAAAATCTCTTACAAATATTGTAAAAGATTAATGTTTGAGAATAATTCTCTTTTTACTGCCGTAATCAATACGACAGTTGTTCAATTCCTGTTACATTTGTAGAATCAGTTGATAAAAATTATTTAAGACTATTATTTTAGAGTTTGTTTGTTTTTTTTTTCTGATTGCATAGCAAACATAAACAAAAGGGGAAAAACTCTTATAAAATTGTCATTATTCATGTTTTTTTAAATTGTATTAACATTACCATATTGCTTGAAATTTTAAAAAATTGCCTTTTCGTTACCAGCGATTCTGTAAAACTGTTAATTGTTTATTTTCAAGATATTCCTTGGGAACTTTTAAGCAAATATCTTTTTATATTATTTTGTGCATATGAAATTTCTTGGATTTGATTTCTGGATTTTTAGATTCATTTATTTTTTCATCTTGAAAACCTTCAATTGTATCGTCCGAATTTGCTGACGATCTTCGTTTTATCAATATAAGAATTTATCTTTTATCTGCCAGATAACGTTTAACAATTAAATCACATCTTTTTCTACACAAAAACTATTTGCTATCTTTGTAGAAAATTAGAATTGTATTTATTAAATGTTGATTTAAAAAAATAGAATGATTATACTTTGCTCAAACTTGGCAACAATAATTTTTAATTCTAATATTAGTAATATTTTCTTCTTTTTTTTACCATATTTTGCTAGAAAAAAAAAAAGATCACTAAAGTAGTTTCGTTTTTAGTGTATCAAAAGTAGTTTCATTTTTTAGGTGTATCAAAAGTAGCTTCGTTTTTGAGGTGTATCAAAAGTAATTTTGTTTTCGAGGAGTATCAAAAGTAATTTTGTTTTTGAGGTGTATCAAAAGTAATTTTGTTTTTGAGGTGTATCAAAAGTAATTTTGTTTTTGAGGTGTATCAAAAGTAATTTTTTGAGGCGTATCAAAAATAATTGCGTTTTTTTGTATGTCAAAAATAGTTTCTTTTTAAAGGTACTATTTACCAACCCGGTAAGGATATGACACAAGGTCAATTTTTAAGCGGAGTTTAACAGGTTTGAATTCAGAGTTTTCCTTCTCATAGACTAGTTGCCTCACCAAGGCTTTTTAAAGGTGTATCAAAAGTAGTTTCGTTTTTTGGTCTATCAATTGTAATTTCGTTTTTGAGGTGCAATAGTCATTTGTTACTGAGGCGTATAGAAAGCCATTTCATTTCTGGTGTGTATCAAATGTAATTTCGTTTCTAGAGTATATAAAAATTAACTTTGTTTTTTGCTTATATATATATATATATATATATATATATATATATATATATATATATATTCAGAATTTCGCAGTCTAAATTTAGGGGTGCATGTTAATACACTCATATTCGTTGGATAAATAATGAACAATGTTGTGGATTATTAAGGCGAAAGAATTTTTAAGGGAGGTAACTGTGTTAAACAATTAGTAGTAGCCTCCCTTATTCTGATTGACTCCGTTTTGAGGCTGACTATTTGTGCCAAAATTGTAAGCCATAATTCATTTTCTCTGTAAAACTGATATTCATTATAAACTCAAGAGTATAAACATTACAAATAAATGTAAAAATATGCCAATTTATAAAAGGTTGTAGTGCCTAAACACATATATTATATCAGCAGCTACATTAGCCTGGATATATAAAAGATAAAAAGGCCTTCGTATTAGCCTTTTTTTTTTCACTTCGATAACCTTTTTTCGGTTTTGTCTTCCTCCAAGTGAAAAACTGCTGGGCTCCTACACACATAATAAGCCGCACCAAAATTAATCAATTTTTACCCTAAGTATCACCTAAAAGGTAAAATCATAAATATTCAGTAATTTACAAAGACTTTCACTTACATGTGAGACAAGGCCATATGAAAATGGCACTCACTGAGGCTCGAACTCACTCAGGGAGGTTTGGTTGTTTAGCTTGCTAATTATTACACCACCCGTGGTGCCCAAGCCATACAGACTAACGTACTGTATTTAATGAATGTTTGTATTTTAGAGTCGAAATAGAAGGTCCCGATTGGTAATGAGAGGGACAACCCAAAGGCAGATATGGAAGGATGTAAGGGAACTCCTCCCTTGTTATAAAAACAGCCCAGTGGCCATAGGTCAGGTATGTATGTTTTGGTATTTGCATTTAGAAACAATTACAACTATGATTCGTTCTGGATACTTTTCAAGATTGTTAGGCAGAACGATCCGTTTTGTCGTTATTAATTTGTGTATGTTATTGTTCCCCATATTATTTTCGGACTCATTTTAACTTTAAACTATTTCAGGTAATTTAACCAAAGACCATGATAATTCCCTATAAAACTTTCTCTTACATTTGTGTTTAAACCACATTGTTGGTTTAAACACAGTTGAGAATTCACAAAACATATACCGACCCTGGCGATGCGCCAACACTTAGCACCTACAGAAAGCATATAAATGTTATATCAATGTGTATTGAGTTGAAGTTTGTTGGGTTTTATGGCATATCAACCTTTGTAGGTTTTTAAACACCAAATCCATTTTTATGTAAATAATCAGTTCTATTTAAAACAATTCATTTTAGCATGAGTTCACAGTTTAATTGTCAAAAACATTTCTATTTCAAACTATTAAAGCAGTTATATATAACAATTCAGTTTAGTGTAAGTACAGTTTCAATGTCAAAAACAGTTCAATTTCAAATTATTCAGTTTAGCATAAGTACGCAGTTTAGATGTAAGTACAGTTTAATTGTAAAAAATATTTCTATTTCTAGCAATTCAGTTTAATCAAGCAGTTCTGATTCAGCTGATTCAGTTTAGTATAAGTAGAGTTTGTTTACACACAGTTAATTGTCAAAACAGTTCTATGTTAAACAATTCATTTTAATGTAAATACAGTTCCAATGTCAAAAAAACAGTTCTATTTAAAATAATTCAGTTTTGCATAAGCACACAGTTTATATGACAAAAACATCACTATTTCAAACTATTCAGTTTAATCAAACAATTCAGTTTAGCATAAGTATGCCGTTAGTTCTATTTAACCCATAGATAGGACCCATATCAGGTTCTACAACTCCGGGCAACAGTGGACCTGGGAGCGATGGCAATAAAGGAGTACTCCACATTCCCAAAAGCTCCAGCATTGCTGGAACCTCACCATCAGATTGTTTAGTGTCATATCCAGGACACTCGTTGGTGGGGGGGTATCCCTCTGAAGAGAAGCAGTCGGTGTATTCATTCTACAGCCCTAGCCGACTGGGCAAGTGTATTGAGCGTAAAAATATCGAATCTATCAGTTTAAATAGAAATCAAGAAATGTTTTCTTTTATCACAATTGATTTTTTTAAAACTAGAAGTTATTCCCCACAACCACAACAACAAACCAAATATTGTTTTCATATTGTCGTAACTAGTCGGAATTTCTTTTAAAAATCCAACCGGAAGTGTTCACCTCGAGAGACATCGCTAATATGGCTCCATATATCGCGACCGGCACCACACATCCACTTGCTGGACGAACGCAAAAAAAAAAAAAAAAAAAAAAAAAAAATTAAAAGGGTAATAGAATATTTTCCGACGAATCGGCAACCGTTTCACGATTTTCAAGCAAGTCTATTCGTAATATTACTATTCTATTGAGTCTCCATAGCGCAATGACCAACATCGTCTCTAGATGCTCATAACTTCACGACAAATTAAGCTTAATAGAATATTTCATCTGTTTACCAGCCTTTTAATTTTGTTGCAAGAGCTACAGTACTGACTAGTGAGGCTAGATCTTGTATGTTTGTCGTCGTCTTGGTGTACTGTGATTAGCGTTAAATGAGATTGAGTGAGAAGCTTTCATGGCGCAGTGACTGATGTGCTGGTCTGTGACATCGTAATATTACTTTTTCTGTCGAGTCTCCAAGTTGTAGTTCAGCTCGTCAGTCACTACACCAAGGAAAGTCCCCAGAATAGTAATAGTGTGTTAACTACGGTCGTTAACTCTTACACCAGAAAAAGTGCTCTAAAAATTAAACATATCTTACATATGTGAAACACTCAGTGAGGATCGAAATCACTTCTCTATAGAAATTCATCAGAGATTCGAGTTTGTATTCTATGACACCACGACGAGATGTCCCGACGAGATGTCCAATTAATTTACTTAGCTTAGCTTAATTTGATATTAGGTCAGAAGTATTGGGCACTCAGAGTTGAACTGACTAGCAATGGTCGTTAATCATGCGAAGTGCCTCAGGGTGGATAGATGCAAACCGCAAACTATCAATTGTAATGCACCAAGTCGGAATTGATTGCAATTAAGTTTGGATTTACAAACATGAAACAGAAGATCGCTTACCATTGTTATAAGAAAACAGTAAAGTTTGCGACAATATCGAGGGCGACCCGAAGGTTTCCTTTTCAATTGCTATGCGTGTAAAAATTCTCCAGTTTCCATTGATGAAAATTACAAGAATTTTTTCAACCATCAAGTTACTGTACTTTGATCAAGTTTACCTTCACCTTTCACACAAAAAATGTTTTTTGTTGCTTTTGTAGTATCATGGAACAGTTTGAACTCGTAAAACATAAATTCCCGAATTAGATTACGTCGTACGGTCATCTATGCGGCTTTAAAATCATACTAGGAGTGAACCAATGTACAACGTGTCAGTGTATTAACTACCACAATACTATCAACTATTACTTCATCTGCCCTGATCACAGCGCAAACTAACACTTTCCAAAATATTGCAAAACATTTGACTCCCACTACAACTTTCTGGGCTGAATAAAGGTGCTATGAACTTTTGCATCAAGCTAATAATAATTTTGTATATGTGAATATTTGAATTAATGTTGATAAAAATTTAAGAATTAAGCTGACTTGCAAAGTTTTAGAACGACAAGTATATCGTTGTATCTCGAATAATGTGAAATATGAAAAAGGGGTTTTCCTAAGATAACCTTTTGTCGGTAGAGGTGAACGAGACTCATTCATCTGGCTGACATCTGCTTCCTGTCTCCTCAGTAGAGTATGATATATATATATATATATATAGAGAGAGAGAGATTGAGAACAGATAAGAGAGACATGAATATAAAAGTTAATAGCAGAAAAAGAATTCTTTGTTTAATATCAACGAACAAACCACAAACTTTAAGGGAAGATTTTTTTTTTGGGGGGGGGTGAGTAATTTTCATTTTCAATACATTAAGTTCCATTCAGAGAATAGCATATTATACACACGCGCGTACACACAACCTACCGGCACTAAGATTACGTCAGCAGCGTCCATCTAAAGAGTGGTCCTGATAATCACCCTAAGCAGTATACACTGGTGAGGCTCCAGTTCTGAAGCTATAGGTAATATGGTTTGGTTTGGTTTCTTTAATAGCGTATTAACCTTCATGGGCTATTTAATGCCAAAGAAATCCTAACTGAAGAACAGCAGTAGTGCTATTTAACCCATAACTGGGGTAATCCTATTTACCAACCCCTCCGCTCGGGCATGATATGACACAAGGTCAATTTTTAAGCGGAGTTTAACAGGTTTGAATTCAGAGTTTTCCTTCTCCTAGATTAGTTGCCTCACCAAGGCTGAAGAACCTAGTCTGTCCTACTATTTACCCATAGCTGGAGGGAGAATAATAGGATTCATACCTTTCCCAAGGGTATTAGAGCTATGTAAAATACAATCAGTCTCGTCGAGGATTTGAACTCGTGTCACCATGTCCATTTCCTACGACGATAACTATTACACCTCGGGCACCTCCTTGCATAACTGGGGTAATAAGGGGTTCGTACATCTCCCAAAGTGAACGTAATTGCGCGTCTGGGGTTCTTTAGCTTTGGTTATGCAACCAATCGCGGAGAAGGAAAACTCTGAACTCAAACCTGTTAAACTGTACGGAGGGTTGGTATACACACACACACACACACACACACTCATATATATATGTTTTTGTAGTCACACAAGTGCACAGAATCGCCTCGTCAGTGATGTTCTTGGGGTCCTTACAAATTTCGGGTCTTCCAACATCATACTTGCTCTCTTAAGTGACCCTACCGAAACTATTATTCCAGCCGGCGATCCTGCAGTAAAAATACGCCCAGCATGCAAAATCACACAGTTCACACTTCAAAAGAAAAATTTTTTTAAATGTTACTGCTAATGAGTATATATATATATATATATGAATATATATGTATCTAAGCGAGGAGCCCACAAAAGTAGTGTGAATTATTTGTTCAAGAAGCAAATTATGCATCTTTTCCAACGTGTTCCCCCAAATCTTAGATGCAAACGATTGTTCGTCCTATGGGGGGGGGGCTTAGAAAACGCTGACCGGATATCCTACAAAAGGTGTTGAAATTTTATCGGTAAATGGTTTTATTAAATAGAGCACCATCTGGAGCGGAGAAAATCTGTGTGGTAGAAGAGCTTTGATCTGATTGGCTGGAATCTCAGGAGTAGGGTGCTATTACCCCTGGCGTTACCCGCCGAAATCAATCGTTGTCAGTTAGAAACAGGCCGCGTTTTTACTCCTTAAGCTGAGTATCAAGAATTAAGTTAACTTGAAGGATTTAGTGCTTCTTTCAGAATTCCAGAAGGGAATTCAAAGAAGGTTTGAAAGCCAAAAAGAAAAGAAAAGAAAAGAAATGAGAAGAATTTGAATCCACCTGAAGGATTTTGTTTTACATTTAGAATTTATGAAGGGAATTCTACCTTAACACAAGCAGAAAAGATAAAAGAAACCGAAGAAAATAGATTTCTACCGCTCAAGCTAAAAAGAAGAGAAAAGAAAGAAAGAAGTCGAAAAAAGTAGATTTCTACTGCATAAATTTATATTTTAGAGAAATTGTTTCTTTAAGAAAAAGTATTAACGACTTCAGTTGATTCCAACGACTATACAAGTCTCAGACGCCATTACTTGTTCTATCGATAGGGAAGACGACCGACAAAGAAAGAGAAAAAGAAAAAAGAATATTATTAGAGACATTGTCTCACAGAAGAAAGAAAGACTGAGAGTGGATTTTATTTAAAAAAAAATTATTATGTATTTGATAGGAATACTTTATATTGTAACTGTGTGCAAAGGGAACTTTTAAGAAAAACTACGCAAAAAATGTAAATATGAATATACAATAAAGTCCAATTCCTTACATAAAATAACCCTAAATAGGTTGGCATGCCGTTAAAATCATTCAATCAATTCAATTGTTGTATACCCATAGTACAACTACACGTGTACATATACAAATATACACTTATATGCGGAAACATCATTAACCGGTAATGAACGACTTCAATAACGAACGAATACACTTCTTTACAAAAATATAAATCTCTCACACTTTATTTTCGAAAGGGTGATGTTCTGTTGTGTGTGAGAGATGAGTGGAGACAGGGAAGGACTGCTATATTGACCCAAGTTCTTCTCTTGATCATAGCAGCACTTTTTTCGCATCTTGGCTGAGGTTGCTTAACCGTGGGTCACTGAGGGCCGCAAAGCCCTCAGTCTGCAAGGTGGTTCTCACACTGGCATTCTTGTCTCAACTGTCCCGACGGCCGCGGGCACTCTGTCTATATTATTTCCTAACCCCCACTTGCTTCCACTGTCCTTCCGCTTATTTACACAGGTGCATCTCTTGATTGACGGCTCGGTCGAGGTTCAATATATAACACAATGATTGCTCTGTTTTTATTTATCCTTTGGAAGACACCAAAATATCTATCTGTACCTCCAACCAGGTAGGATTTAGGTTTTTTATAGTGGGGATTAGGGAAGGGGAAGTTCGCACATGAGCCGAGACATGCGTAGCTGGTCATAGGTTTACCAGGCCTGAAGGCTAGGTGCAAGTGGGTCGTTGATTCACTAAATGCAATGTCTTGTCAATGCTTGTTATTGATTCGCCTGGCCAAAAAAGCCAAGTACAATGTGATTCTTTGCTTGTGATTGATACCCATCCAGCACGAATGCCAGGTGGTCCAGCTGAGGCTGCGTACCTTCTAAACTAGATGAGTTCTACCAGAAAGTGACTATCTTTCAAATGACACTTCTCCACATTTGAAACGTAGATACTGTTCGTACTCATAAAGTTTCTCTTTTAAAAGTTTTTCGAAGCATTGAAAAGAACAACTGTACAGCCACTAACTTCCCATCTCTAAACCCATCCAAATAAGACGAATAAGACATGCAGGACACTGCTGGAGAAGCAAGGACGAACTCATAAGTGACGTTCTCGGATGGACCCCTTCACATAGACGTGCTAGGGTTGGCCGACCAACAAGAACCCATCAAAAACAGCACAGGATGTAATCTGGAAGAACTGCCAGGAACAATGAATAATAGGGACGGAGAGAGAGAGAGAGAGAGAGAGAGAGAGAGAGAGAGAGAGAGAGAGAGAGAGAGAGAGTCTGGGAAATCCATGCTAGCAGCATGATTTATCGTTTATGTTTTATTCCTTTCTTGATCATGCCGAAAACTTTTAATCACTCTGTATAGATACAATAAATAATTATCTCGGAGAAATGACATGTCCATTAGGGGCTCTGTTAAGGTGTCACATGGCAGTGATAGAAATCCATTCCCGACCTCTATTTGCCTCTGATCAGTAGATACGTTTTATCTTACCCTTATCTACACTTAACAGGTAAGCTTTTTACTGTCTTGTACTCCTTCCACTGTTGTATACTCATAACCATATACATAATACATGCGGAAACATAGTCAACAATAATGACGAACTTCAATGAACGAACACACTTCTTTATAAAAATATATCTCTCACACTTTATTCTCAGAAGGGTTGATGTTGGTTGTGTGTGAGAGGTGAGTTGGAGACGGGGACAGACTGCTACATATTGACTCAAATTCTCGTGACCATAGCAGCACTTCTTTCTTATCTTGGCTGGGTTGCTCAACCGTGGGTCACTGAGGGCCCAAAGCCCTCTGTTTGCCGCTGGCTCTCACGCTGGCATCTTGTCCCCAACTGACTCCAACTCCAACTGGAACTGACCCAAGCCGTCTGTGGCACCTGGTTATATAATTGTCTTACATCCACCTGCTTCCGCTGTTCCTCCGCTTATTTACAAAGATGCATCTCTTGATTGACGGCTCGGTCGAGGGTCAATATATAATACCACAAACTGCTGGTACATGGGAAAATGTGTATAGTTTTAGTTATTGAGACACGTTTGTGCATTTTTTCTTTGTAATGCCAACCACCAAACGTATATTGGGCATATAGAATATTCAATGTTCTTGTGCGTGTAACTGAATTTATTTTGTCTTTTCTTTTGTTTTGTTCAGTGTTAGTATATTATGAATATACTTATGGGGTTTCAAAGGTAATTTATGATATCGTTTGCTATTTGACTCCATTTTGGGTTATTCTATTCTTACACCACATTTTCTTGCTGGTTTAACTTTTTGGATATGAAGGCTTTAAAGGAATTATATAAAAGAAGAAGATAGTAAAAGATAGGAGACAAAGATATCTTTTATATTTTTCCTTTATTTCGGTGTTCAACAACCATTCAGTGGGTGAGGAAATTCTTCCTGAATACAAATCAAATTGTTGAATCTCCCAGTCAAGGGGTTAAAATGTGCTAGTCATTCTTGGGTATATATGTCCAAATTTAGTATTTAAAGCGTTAACAACGTGTTAGACGCTTTTGGGAGATGTGTCTAAATCCGGTGTTTTCAGTTGTAGTCATTAAGTCCGTTTTATGGTGTCTTAATTGTGATTCTGATGAGTTCATTATTCGGTGTTTTTAGTCGTGAGTCGTTTGTAAAAGAGGCGGCTGCTACTCGTGGAAAGGTTAGCCCACGCGACGTCTAGAGACGGATGCATGGGGCCTTCCACCACCAGCAAGAAAGATTTAGGTGTTGCCAATCCGCCGGTCACTGCTGAAAAAGCACGAGATTCTTTCTTTTGTCGGGACGGTTCCTTTTCTTTGTGCATGCGTAGACACTCTTCCTGTCAGGGGCTTCTGGGAGTTTCTGCATATTTTTAATAATTACGGTTAATTTAATTTAATTTAAAAATTTTTTCTATTCCCTCCATACTAATGCAACTATTGAACCTTGGTGTGTGGGGATTCAGCTAAATACCTTCCTTACTACCAGCAAATCAATAACTCCATGTAGATAGATAGATATGAATGGTATATATATATATACAGAGAGGGAGAGAGAGAGGGAGAGAGAGAGAGGGAGAAAGAGAGAGAGAGAGATAAGAACAGACAAAGATACATAGATTAGAATATTGTGATATATATATATATATATAAATGATATATATATATATATATATATATAGAGAGAGAGAGAGGAGACAGAGAGAGATAAGAACAGACTAAGATAGATTAGAATATTGTGATAGATAGATATGAATGATATATATATATATATATATATATATATATGTACAGAGAGAGAGAGAGAGAGAGAGAGAGAAAGAGAGAGGCAGAGCGAGAGATAAGAACAGACTAAAATAGATAGATAGATAGATAGATTCATTCTTTTGTACAGCAAAGATTTATTTTTCAATGTAATCGCCTTCCTTGTTAGTGCATACTGGTGAATGCTGCTAAAAATAGGTGAACTCCGTCAGTATTCCTCAATAGATGCCTCTTAGGCATCAGGAAATGATTACGACCCTCCCCTTTTAGTGAAATTGGGAAGTGCTGCTTGGCAGGGGACAATAATTCCACACTGCGAATGATCAAAGTTTTAGCTGATATTCTTTCTTTCTTTCTTTCTTTCTTTCTTTCTTTCTTTCATTCTTTCTTCAGTCATTCCTATTTCTTTCTTTTTAACCGTCATTTTTTTTCTTTCTAACTACAAATTTTTTTCATCTAAATACTTTTTCATCTATGGAAAAAAATGTCTTTTATTTTACCATCTTTCATTTTGAGATCTTTCAGTAAATTCAATTGCCATTTTCGACCGAGTCTGGCATCAAATAAGGCTAATTTTACAGTGAATCAATTTTTTATGAAAATACAATCAATTTTCGCTTTGACATAATTAGCACTTATGACAGAATTTTGTGCTGCTAGATTCAGCTTCTCTCTGGAGATTTTCCATTCTTAATCATTTCTAGCTCATCGCGTATGCAATCTTCCTAGTTTGTCGCTTGAAGTATCCATACAGTTGTTTTTCTCTCCATCTTTGTAGCCCAGTCGGCTGGGGTTGTAGAATATATCGGCTACTTCTCTGCTGAGAGGTAAGACCCACCGACAAATCTCCTGGATATGACACTATGATGGTGAGCTTACAGTAATGCTGGAGCTTTGGGGAATGCAGAGTACTCCTTCATTGCCATCACATCCAGGTTCACTCTGGCCCGGAGTGGTAGCATCTATGGGTCAAATATAACTAAACTGTGTACTTATGCTAAACTGAATTGTTTTAAAAGGAACTATTTTTGACATGGAAACTTTTTTCTTTAGCTTGTTTCTTGCTAAACTGAATTGTTTGAAATAGAACTATTTTTGACGTGGAAACTATTTTTGACGTGGAAACTATTTTTGACGTGGAAACTATTTTTGACGTGTACTTATGCTAAACTATATTGTTTTAAAAGGAACTATTTTTGACATTGAAACTTTTTTCTTTAGCTTGTTTCTTGCTAAACTGAAATGTTTGAAATAGAACTATTTTTGACATTGAAACGGTGTACTTATGCTTAACTGAATTGTTTGAAATGGAACTGTTTATGTATAAAAATGGATTTGGCATTAATAACCTACAATGGTTGATATGCCAAAAAACTTAGACCAAACCAAACCAAACCAAACCAAATCCCATATTTATTTTCTAGTTTGTCCTTGAGTTATTTAGGTTGATTTTGCAATTACTGGCTGCTGTTCTTTTTTGCGTATTCCACGATTCTTCGAATTGTTGCATCAACGCAACCCTAAATGCAGTCCTCTATTCTTATTCTTATTTTTCTCTTGATACTTTTTTCTTGACCTGTCAAGGGCAGGAGACGACATGAGATCAATTAAGAAAATAAATAAAACCAAAACAAACAAACAAACAAACAAATGAATAAATATCCATTCAATCCAGAAAAATAAAGAACGATAAAAGGAAACTAAAAGTATTGATTGATGCATAAAGAGAGACTTGAACAACTGTTGAATAAACTGGATTTTTCCGACGCTGAGAAGAAATATTTTTTTCTAAATAAAGGGAAACAAAATCTCGAAAATTTAATCCACAGTCTATATCTTTCAATTAATTTTATGTTTTTTTAATATTTAATTTTAATTCTATGATTTTTTTTCCCTTCAAAATATTGCAAGTCAAAACTAAGGAGTGTCCTTGAGTCTGGACCACTCCCAATACTGAGAAATACTGTATGATATCTACTTGTGCCTTTCTCTTTTTTGCTCTACCCCCCTCTCTCTCTTTTCTCTATGTCTAACCTCCCCCCCTCTCTCTCTCTCTATATATATATATATATATAATGTATTATTAAAATAAGAATTGACACATAATCTGATAGAAAAAATTCGTACATATATCCACACACACACACACACACACACACACGTATGTGCGCACACATACACACACACGCATATATATAATGTGTTATTAAAATAAGAATTGACACATAATCTTTGATTAAAAAAATTCGTACATACATCCACACACACACACACACACACACGCATATATATATTGGCTGTAAGTAATTGTTTATACAAGTTTGGTTAAAATCCACTGAACTTTCATTTTTTTATGATCTAATATTTTTTTTCTTTAGCTTGTTTCTTGCTTCTTTCTTTGTATCAGGGTCCAATTGATAAAGAAATCACCCACAGTTCTTCTCCTAAGTGCTTTCGATCAAATCCTACTTAAACCAAACAAATCTTGTTTACAAATTCACATGTCCATTTATGAAGTGTCTCTGAACACCATACGAACCCCTAATACCTACTTTGGCCATATAACTACAACTCTTTTTCATCGTCTTTCATATCATCGCTCTGATAGTAATGCCATCAAACAATAAATAACTGCTGCACATAGTAAGAACACAGATTCACATCTACCGAAATACGAAAAATATTAACCAAAATCATATATGAAAATGACCAAAAATGCGTCGAAGTCCTCAGTATTAAGATAAACCAAATATTAATAAAATAACATTGAAGACTGACACTCATATACTAGGCACCTCTAACAACTACCATACAAACAAAAGCAAATCCCATCAATAATAAACACTTCCAATGAAATATATCGCACGCAAACTACAAAATAACAAATAATACATGAAATATTCCCTGTAGACGATCTGATCAACAGCGCATCTGAGCAAAAATGAGGGTGACTGCTCAGTCAACTGGACGTTGACGCAAGGTAAATAGCAAGAAAGCTTGACAACCCCCCCCTAAGATCATAAAAAAGAAAAGTTCCATATTTTTTAATCAAATTGTTATAAATGATAACACGATATATATAGCAAAATTAGGAACATTATATTAGCTCTCTGAAACTAGTTGACAAGTTCACCTACCTAGGAAGCAGTGTCTCATCAACCGAGACAGATATCACCCCGTGACAAGCAAAGACATGCCCAGCTATCAATTAGCTATCGATCATATGGAAGTCAGACCTGCCCGATAACATTAAACGCAGTTTCTTTCAAGCAGCGGTCGTCTCGATACTGCTATATGGATGCACTACATGTACGCTAACTAAACGGATTGAGAAAAAGCTTGACGGCAACTACACAAGAATGCTGCGAGCAATATTGAACAAGTCCTGGAGGCAACACGCCACAAAGCAGCAGCTGTACGGCCACCTACCACATATCACGAAAACTATCAAAGTTACATGAACCAGGCATGCAGGACACTGCTGGAGAAGTAGGGACGAGCTCATAAGTGATGTACTCCTATGGACCCCTTCACATAGCCGAGCAAAGGCAGGGCGACCAGCTCGAACCTACATACAGCAACTCTGTGTAGATACGGGGTGTAGCCCTGAGGACCTGCCGGAAGCGATGGACTATAGGGAAGTGTGGCAAGAGAGGGTCAGGGATATACGTGCTGTTGGTACGACAAGATGATGATGATATTATAACAATTATAATAATCATCATCATCATTGATAGCTGTCCATGCCTTTGCTGTCTCGGTTGATGAGGCACTGCTTCCTAGGTAGGTGAAAAAAATTTCTTTACAAAAGCCATGGGAAGCAGCATGGTGGATGTAAAGGCAAGCAGATAAACACTCTGACGGTTCAACACAATGCTTAACCCGTTCCCGGGCGTATGAATCCAACGGTTCAACGGCCAGGATCAAATAGTTCGATCGGTGAACTACTGCTGCTTATCTATAAGAGTGGCTTCTATAGATGAGAATAAAAACAGCCATTGAAAGATTACCATGACTCACAATATAATGACAGACGACTCTATTATAAAACAAGAGCAATTTTGATTAAAAAAAAAACCAACAAAATAAGAAGATAGACACCAAACAGTAAATTTCCTTAATATAGCCGTCATTTTTTTAAATTATTGTATCAACAAATGTTGTATAGTACACTGTGTCGTTATTAACAACGAGGAACGCGTATATATATAAAAATATAAGATTATATTTTTATTTTCGTCGATGATGCTTATGTGGAGCAGAAAGCAATCGCAGAGAGTTCGCGCACACGGAGGAGCTGTCGGGAGACGGACGAGCCAGTGAACAACTGATTTTAGCCGAAATTCGGGAACTTACATAGTCTACCACTCTCACGTGATCTGCAGCATTTCCTCTTTTTCGTTAACCATGGTTATGCCCACATCTCGCTTCTTTGCTTTCCATTGGCTACTTGCCCAAGCCCGGTTCTGTGGGCGTACGCATCTGCCACTATCACCGAATTCAACGACGCCCACTGTTCAGGTGATTTTCCGATATCTTTGACCGGATGCACCTGTTTTCAACATAACAACTGTGGGCATGGTAACATTTCTGCAATCACCTTGTTGATAGTATCCTTGAGCGGATATAATCCTGTCAACATCCTCTGATACACAGCACCTGTGGACATGATGACATTTCGGTGATCACACCGGTCTTATCAATCTATCTGTCAACAACATCCGCCGTATTCACACCCGCAGGTCACGTTAATATATTACACAAACCTTCGAAACGATTTGCATGCCTTCAACATAAATTTTATTCCATTCCATTCCTCCTCAATAGCAATATTTGAATAGGAAGTAGCATTTGTTTTGTTTTCTAAAACGCCCCAAATAGCGTAATCAAGGGCGATAAGGTCTGGGCTTGATGGAGGCTATAAAAAATTCCAATTATTTGATGGCTTAGTTTCGGCTTTAAGCAAATCATAGATTCTATGTCGTTTCTTTTCTTGTTCACTCATATTGGGCTGAATTCTAATGAAAAACTGCTTGAAAAATAGAGAGAATCATTAAAATTTAGATTTATCGCGTTTTTTTTTCAAATTCTTTACAAATGAGACTAAAATAAACCTTTAAAAATTATTCCATATTTTGCTTCCGCACCCCCCCTCTCTCTCTCTCTCTCTCTCTCTCAATATATATATGTATATAAGAATGCACTTGTCGCTCCAAACAATATATTGGGAAATCGGATTGGCCTTTCAGTTTTAGAATAAATGGCTATAACTACAGAATTATATCCATAAACTATAAAAACTCTCTGCCAACATGTCTGCCTAACAGAAACATTGAATTCCCTATTTATGAAAAGACTGAAAAAAAAAAAAATAATAATAACGAACACCACATCAATATCACAAATTAAAAATAAAAACAAAAAAATTATTGCATTTTAATTCCCAAATACACTTAATGTACTTATTAAAATACTTAAAAAAATTATTATCTAAAAATTCGCAACTTTTTTTAGACTGATTAACAAACTTAAAGACATCTTCAAAGAAAAGAAAAGAAAAAAAACATTGAAAACTATTTATAAAGACATGTAAAGTCGATTGTTCAATTCGTGAAGTTTTAAAATTCAAAATTCATTCATCTGTAAAGCCAATCCTAGAGTATTCATACACTTTTACTCTTGAAATATAAATCACTCATACAATAAAAGAAATGATGATGATAGCCGAAGGCCGAAACCAATCGTGATTAAAAATGATTAACTATATATATATATATATATATATATATATATATATATATATATATATGTGTGTGTGTGTATGTATATGCGTGTGTGATTCAACGGAATATCGATATTTGTAGTATCCTCGGCATATATATATATATATATATATATATATATATAGAGAGAGAGAGATTTAGGTTTAGATTGCGTTGACACAGTCAATGGCACTTGGTAACAATCAGTTTCTCATCTATGTAATCATCAGATCAAGCAAACCACACACACACACACACACACACACACACACACACACACACACACACACACACACACACACACACACATATATATATATATATATAGGTATGTCGATTCGGTTTCTGGTTTCTTTGTTTAATGGCATATCAACCTTTGTAGGTTATATAATGCCAAAGCCATTCTCCTAGAAAAACAGTAGTGGTACTATTTAACCCATAGCTGGGAGGATAAGGGGGTTCATACCTTTCCCAAGGGTATTTGCCTGAAAGTGAACGTAATACGAACTCGCGTACTACGATTCCGCAGTCCATCGCTTTAACCATTACACCACGAGGACACCCCCTAGGTATGTCGAGTTGCCGCTGAAAAGTTCTCGGCGCAACGAATGTTTATTATGATTTTGGGGGAATGATGAACAAACGGTGGGACAAATGTGTTGAATTGTGTGTAAGATGAATTTTTAAAATGCCACATTCTAGGACTCTAACAAATTATTCCACTTGTCGAGTTGCACCGAGAACTTTTCGGCACACCTACTCGTATATATAAGTGAAAAGTAAGTAAAGTTGGTGACCGTAGTCGAGGGCGACCAGAAGGCTCCCTTTTCAATAGCTACTTCACCAAGGTGTAGTGGAGGGCGCTGCTCCTTTCCCTGGATTGCTCAACTTTACCCTTGATACGTACCTTATATTGCTGAGTGTTAAGCAAGGAGGCATCAAGTACCATTTTTAAAGTCTTTGGTATGACACGACCTGGGATTGAACCTAGATCTCCCGGACCATTGGCGAACACTCAACCCACTAGGCCAATGATATATATAAATATACAATTTATGTATAAATTTTGTAATTTTCCTGTTTACAAACGAGTTTTCGCTTTCGCTAACTCCTTAGAAAATTGCGGCATCACCAGTTCCATATTAGCAGCAGCCAAACCCACCTTCTTCTTCTTCTTCTTCTTCTTCTTCTTCTTCTTCTTCTTCTTCTTCTTCTTCTTCTTCTTCTTCTCTTTAGTTCCTGAATCACAGACTTTTCATTTGCCCTGACTTCTCCAGCTTTTTTGCGCCATTCTATGAAGAAAGTGCACCAGCACACAGACCATGTCTTACGTCCTTCTTCAAGCCTCTCTCTGTCTTCTCCTTTTTGGACGACTTAACGGAGCGATACCGACACCAACCAAATCCGGTTGGTAGAAAATTTTTTTAATTTTTCCAAATAATATTCTGTTTTATTTATTTGCTAATTTATTTTTCATCATCTTCTGTCTGTCCCCTTTCTTCTAATTCCCATCTCTTTGTATATCGCTATAGTGCTCAGTGATTCTAATATATATATTTCGCCATTGCCAAATTATCAGGGTTCAATCTTGGCTACAATCAAATCGAATGTTGAGTTTGGTGGCAAAAAGGTTCTGGTTTCCAAATTTGTTTATACGCCTGACAAAGCTGAGCTTTGTAGATGTACTTATAAAAGATCTATCTATCTATCTATCTATCTATCTGTCTGGTGATATGTATGTATGTATGTATGTATCTATCTATCTATCTCTTTCAGTCTGTTCATATATTTTTTGTTTACCTGCTTGTGTACTTTTTACCTGTTCTTATGCATGTATGTATGTATGTATGTATGTATGTATGTCTAGCTATCTAAGATGTTCGTATCCATATATATTCATCTCGCTCTCTCTCTCCCCCCCTCTCTCCCTATACATATGTATATATGTGTGTGTGTTTGTGTGTATGTGTTCAGAGTGATATATATATATATATATATATATATATATATATATATATATATATATATATATATATATACATATAATAACACTGCACTTATCTATTTATGTTTCACTGTGCTACTATCTATCTATCTATCTATCTATCTATCTGTTTACAGATATGGTTGTTTGCGTTTTATGGTATATCAACTTTTGTAGGTTATTTTACGCCAAATCCATTTTTATACAAATAATCAGCTCTACTTAAAACAATTCAGTTTAGCATGGGTACACAGTTTAATTGTCAAAAACATTTCTATTTCAAGCTATTCAGTTTAGTCAAACAGTTCAAATTAAAACAATTCAGTTTAGTATAAGTATAGTTTTTGTCCACGCACAGTTTAATGTCAAAACTGCTCTATTTCAAACGATTCAACAGTATTCAATAGCATAAGTACGCAGTTTAAATATCAAAACAGTTCTGTTTCAAGTAGTTCAGTTCAGCATAAGTAAGCTTCTTATTTCCATTCAACCCATAGTTAGGACCTATCAGATGCTACCACTCCGAACCAGAGTGGGACCTGGGAGCGATGGCAATGAAAGGGTACTCCGCATTCTCCAAAGCTCCGTCATTACTGGAACCTCACCATCAGATTGTTTAATGTCATATCCAGGACGCTCGTTGGGGGGGTCTTACCCCTCCGCAGAGCTGCAGTCGGTGTATTTTGCAGCTTCAGTCGACTGGGCCATGTTTATAGATAGGAGAAAATCTTTGAATTTTTTGGTATCGTTTGGTGGCACAAGCTTTTAAAGGTATAAAAGACAATTTCTCGAGTTCTCGATCAAATTTCTTCTCGTCTAGAAATGCCCGTTTTCTGTAAAAATATTCAAGATTTTATGGATAAGATCTGAAGAAGTCCTGTTAATTTTTTTTGTGCTTTTGATTTATATCAAAAACTCATAGCAGGATGGAAATAAATTTATAATCCTAATATGACCGGTTTTTGTTTTTTCTTAAAGGAATTATTGCTCTGTAATGTCAGTTACATTGAGCTCTTTACCAGGAAAATTTAAATGTTCACTGTTAAATGTTTTTTTTTGTCCTGATGGAATTACTCCCAACTTCGGTTTAACTGGACCGAACAGTACTATATATATATATATATATATATATATATATATATATATATATATATATATTGTTTGCTTGCGTGCTTGCTTGTGTATCTGTTACCTGTGGACTCCTAATCTAATGGACTAACCTTGAAACTTGGCATGTAAACTCCTTTCACTTCAAGGGGTGTTTTAATGATATTTGCTGGGGAAGCTCCCGCCTAACAGCCATATGTACGCGAAACATTTTAGCTAAAGTTTAAAAGAAAGGCCTAATTCTCCCAAAAAGCAATTAAAATAGCCATTGCGGGAACGCAAACTCCGGACACTACTAGAGGACTGAGACTTTTCGGAAGGAATAATTAATGACAAGACTTATTCGTTCAGGAAGAAAATAGAAAGAAATTTTGTTGAACAAAATGTACTTTAGTTTATTACTTTTATTGCATGTAACACTGGATTCTTTAATTAGTGTGTGTGTGTGTGTGTGTGTGTGTGTATTTATATAAAATATGCAAAATTGATTATTTTATGATTTCTAGTTCAAATTATACATACATACAGACACGCGCACATGCACATTAATTACACAGGTACACTTACATACACACATACACACATATATATATAATTATGGACACAGTAAGCCCGTTACTTAAATGTCTAGTGTTTTCCACATATTTTTCAGACGGTCGTGTGGTAAAAGTGACCAGTCTCGCGTCTGTATATAGCCATGTGATACATTGTTTTTTGCTAGAGACTTTGACACGAACGAATGACATGGTAAGGTTTTAGAACACGTAAAATTCAAAATTTTTTTTTTTTTAACTTTTTTTCCATCACCGTCTTTTTTAGACGGGGTGAATAAATCATGGGATTAAACAGGGTCAGGTAGTACTTTTGAAATATCTTCTGTTATTTGAATCTGCAAATGTGATTATAGTTGAGTTCAGTGGCACCAACGTATATTTTTTCGTTGTTATCTTTTTCCATGATGCAGCTCAGTCGGCTGGGGTAGTAGAGTACACCAACTGCATATCTGCAGAAGGGTAAGACTCTTCACCCACAACGATTGCCCTGGATATGACATTAAACAATCTGATGGTGAGGTTACAGTAATGATGGAGCTTTGGGGAATGTGGAGTACCCCTTTATTGCCATCGCTCCTTGGTCCACTGTTGCCCTGGAGTTGTAGCACCTGATAGGGTCCTATCTATAGGTCAAGTAGAACTGAGTGCAAACAAATGACTGATGTTTAATTGAATTGTTAGTGATACATAGCAATACATGAAACCATTTAACTTTGTAGACTTATGCTAAATTGAATTGTTAGAAATAGAACTGTTTGATCATTTAACTGAGTGTATCAACAAAATGTGTTTACAAATCATATATTTGATATATATGTATAAAGAGGATTTGGTAATAAATAACCAACAGCAGTTGATATGTCATAAAACCTAACCAAACCAAACCATGTATATCTAATATATATGTACAAAGAGGATTTGGCATTGAATAACCAACAATTGTTGAAATGCCATAAACCAAACCAAATCATATATATATTTAAAAGAGAATTTGGCAATAAATCACGAACAACGGTTGATATGCCATAAAACCAAACCAATCTTCTTTGATGCTGGCCTTGTATATTATGTTATAAATTAAATAATAATCGTTCAAGGGACAATTACCTTTATTTTTGGGGCTACATCTGTCAATTGGGCCAGCCCATTCGGCTGGAGCTAAAGAATCATATATATATATATATATATATCTTTAAGTAAACCAAAGACCGGTTAATTTAGGATTATAAATTTATTTCCATCCTGTTTTTCAGTTTCTGGTGTGAACCAAAAACACGAAGAAAAATATAACAGGACTTCTTTAGATCCAATGGATAAATAAAACAGAATAGACACGTGGGGTGGAGAGGGAGGGGGGAGAGATTAAGGAGTTACCTTCTCGTTTTATTGAATTTCCGTTTTTTTATTTACCTATTTATTTTATTTTCAAATTTCTTGCGTCTGTTATATTTACGGTAATTTAACTTTTTTATTTATTTGTTTAATTTATGATTTGGCATTAAATAATCTACAATGGTTGATATGCCATAAAACTCATTTAAACCAAACCAAACAAACAAAAAAAAATCATTCTGGCTATCATGCTTCTCATTTAATATTTTGAAATTATGCTTGAGGATATTTTTTATACTGTCCATGCAAAAATAATTCATTTTAAAATGATTTTTGTTAAAGAGTTCATTCAGTGTGGTGGATTTTTCCAGGTGTTTTTTTTATGATTAGGAAAAATATTTCCCCGGGGTTTGTTTTGACAGTTTTGCTACAGGGAGTGGGGATTGATCCATATATAATTTCTCTTTCTCGTTCATTTCTTATTATTATTGCTGTTGTCTCATATATATATATATATATATATATATATATATATATATATATATATATATATGTGTGTGTGTGTGTGTGCGTGTGCGTGTGTGTGTTATGAACCAAAGAATAGACACATTAATGTTGATGAATAATATTTTCTAAATCTGTTAACCGACCGGTTTTGCTCTTCGGCCACCAAAAAAGAGAGTTCATTTCATGATAGTATACCGGTCCATTGGGTCAAGTGGGTAGAGTGCTCGCCAATGGCCCGGGAGACTGACGTTCAATCCCGGGTCGAGTCATACCAAATACTCAAAAATAGTACTTAATACCTCCTTGCTTAACACTCAACATTTTAAGGAACAGACCAAGGGAAAAGTGGAGTCATCTAGGGAAAAGAGTAGTACCCTCCCCTATACCTCTGTGAGGTATAGGGGAGGGCTTTATGAAAAGAAAGCCTTCTGGTCGCCCTCGACCATGGTCGCCAACTTTACTTTACTTTATATATTTAAATACTGAAAATCTTATAAAGCCAAGTGATGGACTTTGTGTGTGTCTCTTGATCCATAGCCAATTGACTTTATTGTCCGATTCTATTCCTGCAAACCCCATGAACATAGAAGTACTAATAACATAGACGAGAAACTGTCATTCATCAAATGTTGGTGACACTGACTACAAAATCCTAGAGTAGGTACTAAGACTTAGTTTGATGATCTCAGAGTTCTGTTTCTAACAATTCAGTTTAGTACTAGTCAACAAAGTTAAATGGTTCCAAGTATCACTAACGACTCAGTTAAACATCAGTCATTTATTTACACACAGTTAAATGATTAAACAGTTCTGTTTCAAACAATTAAATTCAGCATTGGTCATTTGTTTGCACTCAGTTTAAATGTATATATGACCCATAGATAGGACCCTATCAGATGGTACCATTCCAGGTCTGAGTGGGCCTGGGACCGATAGTAGTGAAGGAGTACTCTGCATTCCCCACACCTCCAGCATTACTGGAGCCTCACGAACGGACATTTTAGTGTCATATCTGGGGCATTTATGTTGGGGTGGTATTACCCTTCCGCAGAGAAGCAGTCGGTGGATTCCACGACCCCAGCCCACTGGGCTGTCATAATTTTGGGCAAATTGGCTCGCGATATTAGTTTGTAAACTATTATACCAACATTGGGTCGTTTAAAATAACTAAGTGTAACTATCGTTTGGCACAAGGCTATCAGAATAGAGCGCTTAGTTCTAAGTACGATGGGATTACTCCTCCCACAACAAAAATCAAAAATCAAAAACAAAAACAGAATCTTTACGTTGCTTATATAACAGCAAAGCCACCTTTGTAGCAGTAATACAATTTAGCTGGAAGGATAAAAGGGTTAATAATTTTTCCAAGGGTATTAGTCCGAAAATGAACGTAAATGTGCGATAAGAAATCGAACTCACTTACTCAGGAGTAGCAGTCCGGCCATTTTACTGCAGAGTCTTCCCCATGTTGCTTAGATTTGGTACAAGACTACATAAATGGGGCACCGAAAGAGATTAAAAATCACAACTCAATCGTAAGTTGTTTAATCTAGTGTGTTGTTCTTCACACACACACACACACACACACACACACACATATATATATATACATATTGGTTTGGTTCTTTATTTTATCTTGCCCAGTCATCTGGGGTTGTAGAATACACTGACCGCACCTCTGCAGAGGGATAAGACCCTCCCTCAACGAGTGTCCTGGTTATGACACTAAACAATCTGATTGTGAGGCTCCAGTAATACTGGGGCTTTGGGGAATGCGGAGCACCCCTTTATTACCATTGCTCCAAAGTCCACTCTGGCGGAGCACCTGATAGAGCCCTATGTTTGGGTTAAATAGAACTAAACTGCATACTTATACTAAACAGAATTGTTTGAATTAGAACTGTTTGACTAAAGTGAAGAGCTTCTAATAGAAATGTTTTTGACAAACTGTGTTATTACATTTAAACTGTTCTGAATTGTTTGAAATGGAAATGTTTTTGACATTGAAACTGTACTGAATTGTTTAATATAGAACTGTTTTGACACTTAACTGTGTGTAAACAAAATCTATACTAATACTAAACTGAATTGGCTGAATTAGAACTGTTTGACTAAACTTAATAGTTTGAGATAGAAATGTTTTTGACAATTAAACTATGTACTCATACTAAACTGAATTGTTTGAAATAGAACTGATTATTTGTATAAAAATGGATTTTGCGTTAAATAACCTACAAAGGTTGATATGCCATAAAACCCAAATAACCAACCAAGCATTTATTTTGTCAACCTTTGTTGGGTATATAATGCTAAAACCATCTTTCGAGAAGAACAATAGTGGTACTATTTAACTAAAAGCTGGTAAATCTTTGTTTTCTATGTTTTGTTTTATTGTTTGTCCTTATGTTATTTATGTTGTGTTGTTTTTTAATGCCATTTCAACCTACTTGGGTTATTTAATACCAAATTTATCCTTTTAGAAGAACAATAGTAGTACTATTTAACTAAAAGCAGGGGAGATAAGGAATTTCATGCCTTTCCAGAGAGTTTTAGTCCGAAAGTAAATGTAATAGAGTGGTAATTTACTGAGCATTTTGCTTTGATGTGGCACAAGGCCATATGAAAGGGGCGCCCAATGAGACTCGAACTTACTCGTGTAGGTTTGCTAGTCGAGCTTCCTAACCATTACACCACCAAAGGTGCCCAAAGTAATTTACGAAGTTGGTTGCTTCGATGTGGCACAAGGTCGAATGAATGGGGCATCCAATGAGACTCGAACTCACTCGTGTAGGTTTGCTAGTCGAGCTTGCTAACCATTACACCACCAAAGGTGCCCAAAGTAATTTACAAAGCTCTTTGCTTCGATGTGGCACAAGGCCGAATGAATGGGGCACCTAATGAGACTCGAACTCACTCGTGTAGGTTTGCCAGTCGACCTTGCAAACCATTACACCACCAAAGGTGCCCAAAGTAATTTACAAAGTTCTTTGCTTCGATGTGGCGCAAGGCCAAATGAATGGGGCGCCCAATGAGACTCGAACTCACTCGTGTAGGTTTGCTAGTCGAGGTTGCTAACCATTACACCACCAGAGGCGCCTAAGTAAATGCAATAGAGTGACTGGAGTTTGAACTCGCTTATTTCAATGTTGTACTCCCGTGGGAAATTTTAACGCCCCCCATATGGGTCGTAAGAAAGAATAAGCAACACAGCAAGACATTTAAACACGTTTATATAAGAAGTGCGAATATTTGCTAAAGCATATTCCTTTAGTAGTCAATAGTCTTTAAAAGAACAAAGTTAAAATTATAATACACTTATCGGTGGTTGGTGAATGTCCTGTTGTCTTTCTGTATATTTTCTGGTTGTGTTTAAGACTGTTTTAAGAGGGCTGTGGACGTTTGGTTTCGTAGGGCTCAAAATTGTTTTCTAAGTTCTGTTTGTAGAGTTGGGTGGCCAGCTAACACCTTCAGTTACCAGGCCCTCTTTTACCACTTTCTCGCCTTGTGGAAACCCTAGTCACTTCTGCCTCGTCTCGCGGGGCCCAAGTCAAGTGCTCAAGTCCTTTCGTCCTGCTTTCTCCTTTAAACCTCGGTCTCTCCACATCCGGGTACACAGCCGTCTAGAGGATAACTCGTAATTTTCTTAAACTCCAGCACGTTACCTACTGATTTAAAATGTGCAAAATACTATTCCATAATATTAGACTGCACTCTTGACGTTTCTCATTCTGAAAAATTGTCTGTAATTTTAAGCTATGTTCACTGTAAGTTTGGTGAAGGTGTAAAGATTCTTAATGTCTTCTTTGATTTTTCTCACTGTAGATGATACAACTGGAAAGACTTTTTAAAATGTTATTGTTAAAAAGTTTGTCATAAATTTACTTGACTGTCGTGGCCAAAGTGACAATGATCGTGCCAATATGATAGGCAAGTACAAAGGTGTTCAGTCAAAATTACTTGAGATGAATGAAAAAGATTTATTTCTTCCATATAATGCACATGCTTTGAATCATGCTTTGTCAGCACACAATCATGGGTGCTTTCCGTTTCATTCTTTATGGCAGTTAATTGTTTATATACTTTATTTTCTGCCTCCACCTTTTGTTGGAAGATGGTATGGAGAGTGTGCTTATTTCTTTGAAAGCACAGTGGTATACAAGATGGAAATTACGAAAGAATGCTGTCAAATCATTGCGTTTTCACTCTTACCGACCAGCAAGAAAAGTCATTGGAAAAGAGAGATGGCACTATAGCGACTGACGCAACATTACTGTTGAACTGGATTTCGACTTGGACCTCTATGTTAAACATTATCATTTAGTAGGATGTTCTGTTTCAGGTGAACAAAATGAATCTGATGTTACAATATTGTGATAGCTGAAGTTCATACAACTCGTAGCCCAGTCGGCTGAGGCCGTAAAATACACCGATTGCATATTTGCAGAGGGGTAAGCCCCTACAACGAGTGTCCTGAATATAACATTAAAAAATCTGATGACAAGGCTCCGACTTAGGAGATCTGGGGGATGTGGACCTACCATTGCTCTCAGGTACACTCTGGTCCGGAATGGTTGCATCTATTTATTGGTCAAATTGAACAAACTAAGTGTGCAAACAAATGGCTGATGTTAAATTGTGAGTGTTAAATAGCAATGCTTGAAACCATTTTAGTGAGTGCAAAAAGAGCTCGAGCTCGTTTAAGAATATAATCTACAAAATGTGTTTACAAATCATATATATATTTAATATATATATATATAAACAGCGTCTGGCTGTAATAACTTACAATGGTTGATATGGATTAAAACCAAACTGAAACAAATCCTATATGTTTAATATATATGTATAAACAGGATTTGGCATTAAATATATAGGATGGTTGATATGCCATAAAACCAAACCGAAATAATCCCAAATATTTAATATATATGTACAAAATAGGATTTGGCATTAAATAACCTACAATGGTTGATATGCCATAAAACCAAACCGAAATAAATCTCATATATTTAATATATATGTACGAACAGGATTTGGCATTAAATAACCTACAATGGTTGATATGCCATAAAACCAAACTGAAACAAATCACATATATTTAATATATATATGTATAAACAGGATTTGGCATTAAATAACCTACAAGGTTTGATATGCCATGAAACCAAACTGAAACAAATCCTGTATATTTAATATATATGTACAAACAGGATTTGGCATTAAATAACCTACGATGGTTGATATGCCATAAAACCAAACCAAATTAAGACCATTGCCAAAATTGTTATGCTTCTGTTATGTCGACGACAGCACTCGAAATTGCAGAAGAAAATGACATGGATGAAAAGTTTGAGTTACAAGCGCATCGCCAAAGACATTTGTGCTCTGCGATGAAGTTTAAACATATGAAGAACTTTTTCGTCTTGAGTTATTTATTTTTCTTGTTGGCCGAGTTTTGTCTTCAATTAGTTATTAGTTTTCTCAGCTATCTTATGGATTCATTCAAAATTCAGAATCAGTTTTGAATGCCGTAAAGATTGACATAATGAATGGAATGAGTAGTTAAAACGATTTTATAAAAAATTGGTGACGTTGAACTAGAAGTTTCGTTTCTTTGTTTAATGGTATATCAACCATCGAGGGTTATTTAATGCCAAAGCCACCCCTGTAGAAGAACAGCAGTGGTACTATTTAAACCATAGCTTAGAGGATAATGGGGTTCCTATGTTTTTCAGGGGTATTAGTCCGAAAGTGAACGTAATAGCCAGACTGGAGTTCGAACTTGCTTACTTCGTGACCATAGTCCAGCATTTTAGCTATAATGCCATGGGAACGCTCCGTCGGCTGGGGCTGTAGAATACACCGACTGCTTCTCTGCAGAGGGGTAAGACCCTCTCCCAACGAGTGTCCTGAATATGACACTAAACAATCTGATGGTGAGGTTCCAGCAATGCTAGAGCTTTGGGGAATGCGGAGTACCCCTTCATGGCCATCGCCCCCAGGTCCAATCTGGCCCGGAGTGGTAGCACCTGATAGGGCCATATCAATGGGTTGAATGGAACTAGCAGCATACTTGTGCTAGACTGAATTGTTTGAGTGGACTGAATGGCTTGAAATAGATATGTTTTTCACAATTAAACCGTACTTACATTTAAACTGCGTGCTTATGCTTAACTGAATTATTTGAAATAGAACTGTTTTTCGACATTAAAACTGTATTTACACTTAACTGAATTGTTACACATAACTGCTGGAATAGTTTGAAATGGAAATGTTTTTGACAATTAAACTGTGTACTTATGCTAAACTGAACTGTTTTAAATAGAACAGATTATTTACATAAAAATGGATTTGGCATTAAATAACCTACAAAGGTTGATATGCCATAAAACTCAACAAACCAAACCGAACACTCCGTTAAATTGAAAACATTTCTCCATGAGATCAATGGATTTACTTCCATCCCCCACCTCTCTCTCTCTCTCTCTCTCTCTCTCTCTCTCTCTCAGACTTTTTTCTTCTCTATTTCAGTCTCTCTCAATCTCTTTCACTTAATTTTCCCCTGTTGCACTGCGAGCTTATACTCTATTTCCTCCCTTTCCCACTCTCTCACTCTATCTATCTATATTTCTCCTTCTTTTCTCCCCCCCTCTCTTTCTTTCTCTTTCACATTCACCTCTTCTCTTTCTCACGTTTTTTCTACTCTTTTTCTCTCAATTCTTCAATTTCTTACTATTTGCTCCCCTCTTTATGCTTCTTTCATTCTCTCTCCCTCTCTCTATTCCCTTTATCGATTTCTCTAACTTTTTCTCTTTCTAAGTTTCTTCCTCTTTTTTCGTTCTCTCTGTCTTTCTTTCACTCTCCCTCTCTTTCTTTCTCTTTCTCACATTCTTACAGTTCTCTCTTTCTCCCACGCTCTTTTTCTTTTTCTCCTTCTTTTCTCTTTCTCTTTCTTTAACCCTCTTTATCCTCTCTTATTACTGCTCTGTCTGTCTGTCTGTCTGTCTGTTTCTTTCCATTTCTCTTTCTTGATTTATCGTTTTGAGATAGATGTAAACGACAGGAAAGTTTTAAAATGGAGCTTGCTTCTATCTATCTATCTATCTATCTATCCTAATCTGTTCATCTCTATTTCTCTCTCTCTCTCTCTCTCTCTTTCTCTGTGTCTGTCTCTCTGTTCAGGTCTATTTCAAAATTTTCATCTCTCTCTCTCTCTCTCTCTATATATATATATATATATATATGTGTGTGTGTGTGTGTGTGTGTGTGTGTATATATAGTCTGTTGAGATTTATTTCTCTATTTATCAATCTCAATCTATTCATCTCTCACTCTCTCTCTCTCTCTCTCTCTCACACACACATACACATACTCTGTATCTCAATTTATCTATCTATACATATATATATGTTTCAGTCCATATTTGTCTTTTCACCTTAGCGTGATCAGATCTACCCCATACCGTTTCATATCAAACCATCCCAT
>CAUZXS010006613.1:155000-169482 GCA_963585895.1 Sepioteuthis lessoniana
ACCCCCCCACACATATATATATATATATATATACATTTATATATGTCCACTTGAACTGGTGAACAAACATTGTTTAAAAATGTTTTCGGAAATCAAAAATCTTCTCAAAGGTTGCCCAGTAGAACTGGATAAAAACCAAACGAAATTAAGATATAACTTCCCTTATCAATAAAGATACGATTATCAGATACAAGAAACTTTTAATCATTCAACCATCATGAAAGTAGGTAAGATCTTAATTTCTTATATATATATATATGTGTGTGTGTGTGTGTGTGTGTGTGTGTGTGTGTGTGTGCGTGCGTGCGTGTGTATGTGTGTAACCTTTTTTTCTGTATTTTTCTGAAGTGTGACAGAGTGAAATAATAAGAAAATTATACCCAATGTCTGTGCACCTGAACTAAGAACCGAATAGTTCAAAGCCCAACCAAACTGAATTATTAAATGTAATTAATGAAAAATGATCAAAATAAAAAAATCAGACCTTAATTATATAACATAAACACACACCTGTATATATGCGTACTCATGCAAACTCACAGGATTTGATACATATATAATCCTGCATGCAAAATATGTGTGTGTTTTAATTCAAATACATGCACCAACATACTATCTCATTTCTTGACCAGTGGCAATCCTTTCCTTCCTATTTTTGAATGTACTGAAAATCAGAAAAAATACTGGATTTGAATTGTAACCAAAATGATCAATAAGTAAGGTAAAGTTGTCTCCCTTAGCCGAGGATAACCCGAAGGCTCCCTTTTCAATAGTTACTACACCGAGGTATAGGAGAGGGCGCTATTCCTTTCCCTGGATTGCTCCACTTTACCCTCGATCCTTATTTTATAATGCTGAGTGTTAAGTAGGAGGTATCAAGTACCATTTTTTAGTCTTTGGTAAGACTCGACCTGGTATTGAACCCTGGTTTTCCAAGCCATTGGTGAATATGCTACTCATTAAGCCAATGGAATATTTTTAATGTCTATCGTCTTTACTCCAACTATTATCAATGAAAGATAGTCTTAAAGGTGTCATTTGTACTTAATTAAATAAAACTTGATACATAATGCTTGACAAGATATTTCAAATCAATGTTTGAAGTTTATTTGTGATAATCTTAGTTAACTTTCTTATTATCTGTCTAAATTTCTAAACTGATAACGTAAGTAAGTTGGCGACCGTAGTCGAGAGTAATACGAAGACCCCCTTTTCAATAGTTACTACACCGAGGTGTAGGGGAGGGTGCTATTCCTTTCCCTGGATTGCTCCACTTTACCCTTGATCTATACCTTATAATGCTGAGTGTTAATCAGGAGGGATCAAGTGCCATTTTTCGAGTCTTTGGTAAGACTCGACCTGGCATTGAACCCTATTTTCCGAGCCATTGGTGAACACTCTATTATGCCAAAGGGTGAGTACACCCCTTACATATATTTGAGCAATTTTTATTTTTGGTTACGGAGGTGTTGCAATTGTATTTTTGGTCAAAGTTTCCATTTTCTAGAGTTTGGTCATAAATAATACCGAATAATGTCCTTTTGTTGATATAATTTGACACAAGAAATAATGAAATCCTGGTACCTTGGTTTAAAGGAATAATTTGGTTTGAAATATTGTTATGGGTTGTACTTGTTTATGGGTGATATATATATATAGAGAGAGGGAGTAAATGCATTGTGTATCACACACACACACACACACACACATATATATATGTGTATGTGTGTGTGATTAGAATTAGTGGAAAATTGAATAAATCAAACACTTACTACGGGTTTAGTAGTAATATTTCGTTCTTTATTCAAGAAATAACTTTTTCAGACTAACTACTAAAAGGTCGAGAAACTTAAATTTTAGTCTGAAGAAGTTCTTCCTTAAATAAAGAACGAAATATTACTACTTAACCCGTTATCAGGGTTTGATTCATCCACTTTTCCACTTATTTCTATCATCTTGTCAGATTCACCAAAACCTACCATTTCTCTCCCCCCCTCTCTCTCTCTCTCTATATATATATATGGTGTGTTATAGATTTTAAACAAAATTATCAAGAACATATCAAAGACCACAAGTGATAAAGTAATGAAAATTACATTTATTGAATGATAAAAGGATGACATTTTAGGATCTACCTCTATTTATTCTCAAACAAGAACCAAAAATGTCCAGAAGGAACCTAAAGTACATGTTCCAGATGTTCGCCGTTCAGTTGAAAGCAGTGTGGAATGCGGAGTGCAAAGTTGTTGAAAAGGAATTTACATTCTCCTAAGAAATTTGGATTGTTATCAGTGGCCAATATGGTGAGGAACCCGTTGCCCAACGATCTTTACAAGTATTATGAGCTTCAAAGTTCTTGAGCAACTTGAAAATCTAAGTCCTGCCAGGAAATGTGTGAAAATTGAACTTCCTTTTGTATCTTGTTTGAGATATCTTGAAAGAATTTGTTTTGTAATAAGTCTACACAGAAAAAAATCTACTCCATTATCCACGGCATGATCTCACCATATTTAACCATTTCCCAGCAATAATATGAAAAGAGAAAGAGAATACAATCAACAGGGAAGATCTGAGAGGCTGCCGTTTTGTTTTAACAATTGTGAAACACACACACACACACACAACCTCTCTCTCTCTCTCTCTATATATATATATATATATATATATATATATATATATATGTATATATATATATATATATATAATATATGACGCAATGGTAGAAAATTGCACACATAATTACGTTACCATGATAACATCGGAGACACTTTCAACGTTTAATATTCTAGAATGATACTGATATTTTACAAATAATTACCGCTGAAGCCCATATAAGGTGAAACGTTGTAATAAACAAACACTCCTGTGCATTTTCATTTTTACGTCATAATTTTCTTCCATATGTGTGTGTGTGTGTGTGCGCGCTCGCGCACGACATCTCGCTAAGCCACAGGGTCTTGTGAAGTGGTCAATAGATTAAAAAAGTGTTTACGTCATAGAGTTAACTGTTCCTTTTAAGGAAAATAATGATTGGATACATCAACTATGACGTAATGAACCCCTACCCACTCTCGTCACAGTGGATAACGGATGGAGCGGATATTTGCGGTGGTTTAATTTACATTAACAAATTAAAAATCGAAACCAGCAAAGCAAATTTTAGGAAAAATAAAAATTGAATATGCGTTCGTTCATTGGCTAGAACGTAGTCACATGAGACATGTGAAATAAGAAATCTAGATAGCAGACAGCAGGTTTTTGAAGGGGAAAGTCGAATTGTAGGAATGTAAGTGAACCTTCACCATGAGGGTTCAACAGCTTTTTAATAAAAATGTGCTCCCTTTCTCCCACTGAATGAACAAGGTCGCACCACGTTTTCCTCCTGGGACTGGTGCAGCACAGAATGTCGCATCTGAGAAATAAACGTGAGTGGTTTTTGTGACGAGCATGTCTGTCATTTTTTTTTCACTATCGGACAAGTGACAACCTTATAATATTCCCGAAAATATTACTCAGGGTAAGCTGGAACAGTGCGAAGATCTGAAAGAACAATGTGTCAATAACTGCCGTTCAACAATGTGAAATTGGTTGCTTAAGTTTTATTGATAATTTGTCAGCATAACTCGGCCTGTAATCTGCCGAAAGAAGGAAATATATCAAGAGGCTCCAAAATCAGCCAGAATCTGTATTAATCTGGTTCTTTCATTCTGTGACATAAAAACAACAAAGCCTGATGGTATCGTAAGGTACTGCAAGGACGCTTTGTTTTAATGTTAAGAATGCTTCAGCCCCGAAACTATACTAGACCCCAGGGTCAGCATCAAATGAAGGCTTTGTTGGTGGCACAGCTGCTGTTGTCTTTGTGGTAGCAGATGTATGAATCTATTAATTAGATTAAAAATTTTGTAAAAAAATAACCGGATGCAGTTGGATGTGTGTTAATTGAATTTAAGTTCTTGTCGAAAACACCCGGATATTATACAAGATCAACAATGAAAAAAAAAAAAAGAATGAAAATATACAAGTAAATAAATACTCAGTACTTTCACTAGAAAAAACAACACTCAGTAAGATGTTCTTTTGACAAGGACATGGAATTCTAAATGAATTTAACGATTAGATTTCCACTATTTCTCATAATTATTGTGCGACGTCATTCGGCGTTTCACCGGTTAACATCATTCTCGTTTGAATCGTGATTGTTGCATGACATCAACCATCATTTCAATGGCCAAAAATAAATTCGTTAAGAGCAACTTCACAGCATTATTTATATGGATTGAGACAACAAAAATTAACTTTATTTCAACAAATTTATTCAAATTAACTTTATTTCGACAACTTAATTCAAATAAATTTATCATTCTTGAAAATGGCTGGAAAGGCAGCCAAAAGCGTTCGAAACTGTAAATCTTTTTATACATTTATATTCCTTTGTTCGGAAACAATTTTTAAAATCGTTGATTCTTTCTTTTCTGTTCTTTTTAACGAAACATGGTCCAGGAGACCGGGGTTCATTCTAGGTCGATTCATACCAAAGACTTAAAAATACGATACTTGATACCTCCTTGCTTAACACTCAGCATTATAAGGTACGTATCAAGGGTAAAGGGGAGCAATCCAGAGAAAGGTGTTGCACCCTCCCCTACACATCGGTGTAGTAGCTATTGAAAAGAGAGCCTTCGGGTCGCCCTCGACGAGAGTCGCAACTTTATCTTACTTATGTATATGAGAGTATATGTGTGTGTGTGTGTGTGTGTGTGTGTTTTGTGGGTCCAATGAAAGAAAAAAGTATACACTTTAAAATGAATAAGTCCACAAGAGAATTTGTTTTTTGGTTATTTATACTTCTCCACCGCGTATTTCTGACGTTTTACATCGTTTTCAGGGATTAATGGTTTGTTCTACCATTTCAATATATACGAGGATACTAAATAAGTTCCCGGACTTTTTCGTATGGGCACTTTTATTCATAGTACACCCAAGAAACTCTAGCCAACTTTGAAGTAATCTCCTCCAGCTGCAATGCACTTGTTGTACCATTACAAGAACTTCTGGAGGGCCCCATGGAAGACCTCTTGTGTCAGCGTGTCAATGACCTTCGTCACAGCCTCTTCATTTCCTAAATTGTCTCTTAGCTTAGGGAATAAGCAAAAGTCACAGGGAGCAAGATGTCCGACTATAGGGAGGCTGAGGGACTGTCTTGATGCCCATCTTGGTCAAATAGTCTGTGACAAGGATAAAGTGCATTGTCCTGGTGGAAATACCACTGGCGCGATTTGAAGAGTGTTGGCTCTTCTGACGGACTCTCTTCCTGAACTCCTTAAAACCTCAACATAGTAACCCTAACCCTAACCCTTTGGCCAATCAACTCTGGTGTATTCACTTCTTTACCCCACCCCAAGCCTCTCATTATCCCTCACAGACTCCCTGCGTTCCTTGAATCTCTTTTGCCACTCAAGAACTGATGCTCGATTCATGCAAGATGGTCGAAAAGCAGTCTGAAGCATTCCATACGTTTCTGTGGCAGCATTTTTTTCAAGTTTAAAACAGAATTTTATTGCATATTTTTCTTCTAAAGTTTCCTCACGTCCAGATTGCATTTTTGAAAATCACCAGCTTTAACCATCAGGCTTTAATAGGGCGTATTCCAATTGCTGCTGTAGCTGTTCATATGAAACTTAAATCATAAAAATTGGTCAGTCATCTCATAAGATGTATAGCAATAACATACTGAATTCTCAAGAGTCTACGACAATTTCAAATGCCTGTACAAAAAGTCTAGAAACTTATTGAATGAACCATGTATATATATATATATATAGTGTAATCGGATAGAAAATGAAACCTAGTTAAGTTGTCATTTTAAATTTATTTCGGCGGAGAATATTACTATACTCTCCGTCTCGTCAGATAACTTTTTACATGCTTTTCTCGAAGTTGCAGAACAGCAAATGTGGAGTTACAGTTCGTATTTAACCAAAAAAAAAAAAAGAATAATAATTTAAATTCACATGCGAGGGCAAAGGGGGTCAAGATATTAGGTATTAATAGCATCAAAAATAGGAGTGGGGTTTCTCTGTTAGTCAACCCATCCTAATTTACGCACTTGTCGGTGGTTTCGTAGACGGTGCGATTTTCTAAACAATTTATGATCGGAGAACAAATGACTATTGCTGTTCTTTAACTTCCAGTAAAGAATGTAAAAAATCATCTGACGAGACGGAGAGTATAGTAATATTCTCCGCCGAAATAAATTTATTATGACAACTTAACCAGGTTTGAGTTTCCATCCGATTACACTATATACGCTTTGAATGTGAATTTTGTTATATCCCTGCGATGGAATAAGGGATTAATAATAGCCATACATTGAGCACTAACATAGATTTATATGATATTCCTCATATATTCTATGAAAAAATAATCCACCACCAGTGTCTTTGGACGCTGACTGGATATTATATATATATATATATATATATATATATATATATATTGAGAATTTAAAAATATCGTGATAAAAACATTTTTCTTAAATCTAAAAAGTGCTCAAATAGTGGCCAGTAGAGCCCGATAAAATCTAAAATGAATAAATATTTTCTCTCCTCCTCATGTTAATCTCCTGAGTATTAGTTTCATGAAGCTTTATTAAATTGACTACAACCATCAGACGAGACATTTCATCCGATGATTGTTTTTTTATAGATAAAAAATACATGGAACTAATATTAATGAAACTGGCCCAAGGAGATGAGTAAACACACACACACACACACACATATATATATATATATATGTGTGTGTGTGTGTGTGTGTGTTTAACTGGCTCATTGACATATTGGTAAGAATGTTCGCTAATGGCTTAGGAGGCCGGAGTTCAATCCCAGGTCAAGTCGTGTCAAAGGCTCAAAAAATGGTACTTGATTCCCCCTTGCTTAAACCAGGATTATAAGGTACGGATCAAGGGTAAGTGGAGCAATCCAGGAAAAAGAGTAGCGCCCTCACCTACTTCTCAATGTAGTATCTCCTGAAAAGGAAGACTTTTGGTCACCCTCGACTACGGTCAGTTAATTTATATATATATATATATATATATATATATAATATAATTTATATATATATATATATATATATATATATATATATATATATATATATATATATATATTCTGTCACCTACTCTGTTTTAAGACAGCTTGAACTCTATCAAGAATCAATTGTAACCTATTTTTGTAAATTTTCAGCACAATGAAGCCTATTTGAATGATAAAATTTGGCCCTGAGTCATGTGTGAACAATTTAGCATTCATAAATTCGTCCGATACTTAGGCTCACAAATTCTTTTCAAATATTAAACCATTTGAGTTTGACAAATTCTTTCCAGCTGATATTTATTTGTATAAAACTAGTGATTATTATTCAATTCTGTTTTATTTTATCTGTCATTATGTTGTTAGGGTCTAATGTTATTTAATACTTTATTTTTTATATTCTATTTTTTAAAAATTATTTGAGGTCAGTAGAATTTTGAGAAATTAGAAAGAGAATAAAGATTGCTGGTGTTTTAGGATTTTTACAAAGTTAGAAAGAAAGATGCCCAGCGTCCCCTATGAGTACTGATAGCCTCGTTTTCAGGATTTTAACTGCGTCAGAACGAAAGATACCGAGCGTCTCATTTGTGGGATTGATAGTCTCGTTTTCGAGTTGTCAAGTAATGAAATTGTTTTGTTGGTCAGTTTCATGTATTTTGAAGAAGCAAGCTACACATTACCTACTCTATAAAATTATTCAGTCCAGAATTAGAATTATCTTTATTTAATAAGTTTAAAGTTTTATTTATTCTTTTGATATCTTATAAAATTTGTTGGAGGTTCAGTAAATTTCTAGTTATTGTAATGAACTTAACTTTTTAGCAGACATTCACTTTTGAAAATCTGTAAAGCTTATAAGTTTATTTATCTTTAAGTCTAGAGAGCTCTACTATTTACGTATAGCTGAGATAAAGAAGAGATGTATTCATGTCTTTATCAAGGACATTAGTACGAAGTGAAATGCAAGCAACCGCGTCGAGAATTTGAACACAGATCACTGAGTCCCTTTCTCACGAGGATAAACACACACCAAGAGAACTTCTAAATAAAAGTATACCACCACTTAATTAATATATTTACATCTGGTTCTAAATTACTGGGATCAATTGCTCTTAATTGGGTTTCATGTAGAATGGAGACTCACACTCGGGTTAGCCACTCCAGTTTTGCAAATATACTCAATGTAATTATTTCGCAATCAGTAAAACAATTGTTTTTGTATATAATTTTCAACGATAATTTGCACATTTTGTATTAGGTTACATATAAGGGATTTTATATTAAAACTAGACGAACAATAATCCCTGTGGACTCCTGTTGTAACAGCGGTTCATGATAATATTGATGCTTCTATTTGGGAAGGAATGAAGGATTCTAATTTGCCTTTCATTGTTAATAGCTGTCCATGATGATATTGATGTGTAGCAGCCACAGATCTATTTCTTTTCGCGAATCAATGCCCCCGCCAAGCGATAATAACCGACCAATCACCAGGCCGAGCGCATTGATACCTTCTTCCTCTCTAGAACTATTTTTTTAGTCCTTATGGTAGTCAGCCGACAACCTCAGATAGTACTTAGCTGGCGGCCATGACAGACCTCTCACTTTCACAGAAGGACACGCGGCTACTAGCTTCACACACGGAAGAACCAGCCTTGCAGGCAGTCACACGAGCAACCCGCTACAGTGACACACATACATGGTCAGATAGCACTTAGCTGGCGACCATGGCAGACCTCTCTCGCCTTCACAGAAGGACACGCGGCTACTAGCTTCACACACGGAAGAACTAGCCTTGTGGGCAGTCACGCGAGCAACCCGCTTCAGTGACATACATACATGGTAAGAGAGCACCTCGCCAGCAGTCCAGACAGACCTCTCTCGCATCCACTGCTACGGATTCTACTTGGAACCCCTTCGCTGAAGAACACGCTGCTACTAGCTCCACTCACACTTCCTACAAACTCAAGGACCAAACACACTAACCGGCGACACCAAAAGTGACACTTTCTCACTCTGACTCTTTTACACTTGCTACCTTTCGTTGTTGTGTTTTCAAAAGAAGTTTCGTTATTCATTTGTGTTGTCGAATAATTTATAGTGTTAAAGAAACTAACCAATTCCAAAACACTAAAGATGCTTCCATAGAAGGAGTTAAGGATTTTAATTAACATCTTATTGTTGACAACCGTTCATAATGATATTGATGCTTCTATTTAGAAAGAAATGAGGGATTCTAATTAGCATTTCGTTGTTAATAGCTGTCCATGATGATACTGATGTTTTTATTTTGGTAGGAGTGATTTTGATTTGCATTTTGTATTAATCCCTGTTATATGAAGAATTCGGATGATGACAAAAAGGTGTTCAATGCATACGAAGACTCAACAACATTATCATGCAGTTAGAAAATGGATTGATAATTCCCTAAAAGGAATGATATTAAAAGTATTGTTGTTGTTATAAAAATCGTGCTACGATATGCCGTTTTGACTGGATTGGAAGCATTCATGGCGTAACGGTTAGGATGTGAGCTCGGCTAACTGGGTTTGAATCTTGAACTAGGTTGTTTTGATTTCACATAGCACTAATACGCTTAAGAATCCAACAATTCTCCCTCCAGCTATGGGTAGTAGGACAGACTTGGTTCTTTTACCTTAGAATGGTAAACGTGCCTAGAAGAAGGAAAACACTAAATTCAAATCAGTTGTAGACATGGAGAGGAATGGGTTTCGCCGAGTTCTTCATGTTCAAGACATGCTACATTAGTCGCACCACTACGAGCAAAACAGATTACAGAAACAGTGATAAAATAGGATAAAACCTTAAATAAATTGTTATCTTAAAACGAAGTGAGGTAATATATATATATATATATATATATATATATATATATATATATATTTTACCTCTCTTCGTTTTGAGATAATTTGTGTCGATATATATATATATATATATATATATATATCAAGAAATTTAGAAATAGTTTTCATTTCTAAATTTCTAAATTTCTTTTTTTTTTTTTAAATATATACATATATTTTGCGCTGCAGGTTATTTTGTATTAATTAGCCGTGCATTGAGCATTGTTTTGGGGATATTCACAGTCATTATTTACTTGGTATGTATATATATATATATATATATATCATCATCATAAAGTCGCGCTGACAGAGTGCCTTTTCCTGCTTCTCTCACTCTCTCTCCATCTGTCCCTATTATCCATCACTCCCCAAACTACAAGATGTATCCGCACAGAGCTGATGTTGATAAGTTCTTGCTGGTCGGCCAACACTGGCATGTCCATGTGTAGGGGTCCATAGAAGAACGTCACTTTCTCCTTGCTTCTCTAGCAGTATCCGGCATGTCTGGTTCATCTTGGATGGTTTTTTAGACGGGATGTTAGTGGCCATACAGCTGTTGTTTCGTAGGCTGTAGCTTCCAGGATTCGTTTCCGATAGCTCGTAGCATTCTTGTGTAGTGCTCATCTAACCTTTTCTCTATGCGTTTTGTTAGCGTCCACATGGTGCATCCATACAGTAGTATTGACACAGTCACAGCTTAGAAGAAATCCGTTTCTTTTTATCGGATATATCATACTTTATAATTATAAAAGCCTTTCACAATAAAAGTTGTTCCTCAAAATTTCATAAGTTTGCAATGTTCAGACATATATATATATATACCCCTTATTCCATTATTGGCTAGTTTATGCGATGTTTTCCTCGTCGCTGGCCGCAAGGTACTTTTCCATTTCATTCTCAATCTCGCCCTTCTTCTATATGTGGGCTCGAATTTTTTAACAGTTTCGTTTTCCTATCGTCGTGAAGATCTCACGAGTGGTTGATTCTGGTTTCTCGGACATCACTCGACAACAGCATGGGTCCATCTCTTCTCTGTGATCCTGGCAACGTATGTGGCCCAGCGAAACCTCAACTTTCGGTTCTCCGCGATCATGTCCTTCATTCCTCTCTGTTCTTGAATTACCACACTTCAGATGAGCTCATGCAACGAAAATTCGCGGCATGAATCGTTCCATAGATCTCCATGCCATATCCAGCCACTTCGTGGTAGCCCACATTTTGCTTGTAGATAAAATCTCAGTCAAAACGGTGCTACTGAAAAGATTGTCATGTAGGAACTTGTCCGGCTTTGCTTTGAGCACATCTTTCAGCGTGGCCTTTCATCCTAATCTTATTCACCCCAAGATTTCCACATCCCTGTCTCAGCACATTGTCACAATCTTTTCTAAATAGATATACACTTTATTTTATCGCTTCTCAACAATGTACGACCATGTGATATATCTTTGGAATGTATGAATTTAGTTTTCATGCGGTTTATCTTTGGCAGATGGGAATGGCTAAAACAACAACAATAACAATTACAATATATATATATATATATATATATATATATATATCTTTTTTTTTCTTTAAAGAAAAAAACAGAGACTGGTTATTTTAGGATATTAAATTTATTTCCATCCTGTTTTTCAGTTTCTGAGGTGAACCAAAAACACGAAGAAAAATATAACAGGACTTCTTCAGATCTAATGGATAAATAAAACAGAATAGACACGTGGGGGGGGGGGAACTGAAAAACAGGATGGAAATAAATTTATAATCCTAAAATAACCGTTCTCTGGTTTTTTCTTTAAAGAAATATTGCTCTGTAAAAAATTACATTGAGCTCTCCACCAGGAAAATTTAAATGTTCAGCTCCTGAATGATTTTCTTGTCCTGAAGGAATTACTCCCAACTCTGGTTTAACTGGACCGAATAATACCTACATATATATATATATATATATATATATATATATCATGTGCTGCAAGCACGGATTTCCCTTATTCTCTCTCGCCACTCGTCTCGATCGTCCATCGTTCCCAGGAGGTCTTTTATGCTTACATCCTGTATCAGTACAGAGCTGTGGTAGATAGGTCCTAGTTAGTAACCCAACACTTGCTCGTCCGTATATATTAAATTTTTTTACTGCTGCTAACCTCCTATCTCTAAAACCATCCAAATAAGACAAACAACGTATGCGGGACACTGTTGGAGAAGCAAGGACGAACTCGTAAGTGACGTTCTCCTATGGACCCCTTCACATGGAAGTGCCAAGAACTTACCAACAACAACGCTGTGCGAACACAGGATGTAGTCTGGAGGACCTGCCGGGAGCGATAGATGATAGGGACGAAGAGAGAGTCAGTGCGATTTGATGATGAATATATATATACATATATATATATATATATGCCGATCCGACTTCAAATTCTCGATGAGGCTGATTGGCGCCAATATCCTTGCGAAAAGTATAACTCCAACAATTCTCCCTCCAGCTGTGGGTAAATAGTTCGTCAGGTTGAGCTCTTTAGCTTAATACGGGAACCAGTCAAGGAGAAGGAAAACTCTGAACTCAAAAAGTTGATCTAGTGACGCATTCTGCTCGTTCAGAAGGTTTGAGTTAACTCCCGCACACCACCACAAACGCACACACATATATATATAGGATGAGTTTACCAGTTATAGGTAGCAGTTGGTTGTAGAAGGGAATATCTATTCGCATTAATTCTCAGCAACGTCCAATATTAGCATTAGTATATTCATTGATGTCAATGCACACAAAACTGAATATATGTGCTATAATCACACAGGCGACATCTCCACACTAGACGGAACCTCTCTGAAACTAGTAGACAAATTCACCTACCTAGGAAGCAGCGTCTCATCAACCGAAAAAGACATCGACACATGGCTAACGAAGGCATGGACAGCTATCGATAGGCTCTCGATATGGAAATCAGACCTGACCGATAAAATGAAACGCAGTTTCTTACAGGCAGCGGTCGTATCGATACTGCTATATGGATGCACTACTTGGACCCTAACTAGACGGCAATTACACAAGAATGCTGCGAGCAATATTGAACAAGTCCTGGCGGCAACACCCAACAAGGGACCAACTATACGGCCACCTGCCTCCCATCACGAAAACTTTACAAGTTAGACGAACCAGACATGCAGGACACTGTTGGAGAAGCAAGGACGAGCTCACAAGTGACGTACTCCTATGGACCCCCGCTTATGGCCAAGCAAAAGCAGGACGACCAGCTCGAACATACATACAGCAGCTATGTGAGGATATGGGATGTAGCCCTGAAGACCTGCCAGAGGCGATGAATGATAGGGAGAAGTGGTGAGAGAGGGTCAGGGATATTCGTGCTAGCGGCAAGACATGATGATGATGATATTCACTGATACACTAACACTGAATGAACGGAAGGAAAGACAAAATAAGCTCATATACACATATAGGAGATTTAATACCATTAATACCATTTTTCTGTTATTTGCAGCATAATATAAATCATAAGAGTGGATCGTTGAATTATCTACACGAGTGATTTATTTATTGTGATGAGGACATATGGAGAACGAGTCATTTATGAAAAGAGCGATTTTAGAGTATATATGATAAACTATAATCCTATAAGTAAATATGCACCTTTTTTCGAAGGACGAGAAAGAACCTGTATGGTGTGCTTGTAAGATGGGCGATCGGAAAGTACTTGCTATTTTATTATGTTTACTCACAACGTCAGGATTGGATGTCGGTGACATGACAATAGAAGTTGAACCTTCCATGAAATATTCATGAATTTATGTCTCATCATTCAAAAGTATCAGGATTTTATCATTTCTAGTGGAAAGTTAAACAATAAAAACGGATATAATTTGGTATTATTTTTACCAAACTCAACAGCATTGAAATTCTGTGACCAAAAGTTAAATCATACGAGATCATTAAATAGGTTTCCAGACATTTTTCGTATGGACACTTTTATTGATAGTACACACATGAAACTCTAGCCCCCTTTGAAGTAATCTCCTCAGGCTGCAATGCACTTGTTGTACCGTTACAACAACTTCTCAAAGGCCCCATGGAAGTCCTCTTGTGTCAGCGTGTCAATGACTTTCGTCACAGCCTCTTTCATCTCCTCATTTGTCTCATAACGACAGCCTCTGAGCTTAGGGAATAACGAAAAGTCACAGGGAGCAAGGTCTGGACTATAGTGGGGGTGAGGAACTGTCTTGATGCCCATCTTGGTCAAATAGTCTGTGACTAGGATAGAGTTGTGGACTGGTGCATTGTCCTGGTGGAAATGCCACTGACCCGATTTGAAGAGTGCTGGCCTCCTCCGACGGACTCTCTTCCTGAACTCGCTTAAAATCTCAACATAGTAACCCTAACCCTAACCCTTTGGCCAATCAACTCTGGTGTATTGACTTCCTTACTCCTCTCACGCCTCTCATCATCCCTCACAGACTCCCTGCCTTCCTTGAATCACTTATGCCACTCAAAAACTGATGCTCGATTCATGC
>CAUZXS010006614.1:0-25000 GCA_963585895.1 Sepioteuthis lessoniana
GAGCCCTATTACTATTCAATTTTCAGCTTTATTTTCAGTTTCTTACAATCTTTCACCGGGCATTCAAAGTATTTAAGTTTTTTCTTTTTCTTTTTCTTGATTTTTTTCTTTCAAATCGATAATCCTCTCGGGAGATGGGGTAGAGTGTTTGCCAATGGTCCGCGAGATCTGGGTTCAATCCCAGGTCGCGTCATACCAAAGACTTTAAAAATGGTACTTGATGCCTCCTTGCTTAACACTCAGCAATATAAGGTACGTATCAAGGGTAAAGTGGAGCACTCCAGGGAAAGGAGTAGTGCCCTTCCCTACAACTTGGTGTTGTAGCTATTGAAAAGGGAGCCTTCTGGTCGCCCTCGACTACGGTCACCAACTTTACTTATTATGCCTCTATCTACTATCTTCTCACATCAACCTTTAAAGAAAAAAGAAAAAGAGAAAAAATTATATTTTCATAGAATATTTACACTATTAATACAGTATATATATATATATATATATATATATATATATATATATCATATCATATTTACCCAAACCCTCCGCTCGGGCAGGATATGACACAAGGTCAATTTTTAAGCGGAGTTTAACAGGTTTGAATTCAGAGTTTTCCTTCTCTTAGACTAGTTGCCTCGCCATGGCTTAAGAACCTAGTCTGCCCTACTATTTACCCAGAGCTGGAGGGAGAATAATTGGATTCATACCTTTCCCAAGGGTATTAGTGCTATGTGAAATGCAATCAGGCTCGTCCTGGATTTGAACTCGTGTCGCCGTGTCCATTTCCTACGACGATAACCATTACACCACAGGCACTTCCTAATATATATATATATATATATATATATATATATATATATATATATATATATATATATATATATATATATATATATATATATATATATATATATATATATATATATATATATATATATATATATATATATATATATATATATATATATATATATTATATATATATATATATATATATATATATATATATATATATATATATATATATATATATATATATATATATATATATATATATATATATATAAAATTCTGTTTAGTAATTCATCCGATAGTTCCCAAAAATGCCCTCTTAAATTCTTTTTCTTACCATTATTTCTTGAATCATCCTATTTAATTTTGATTATTTTTACACTCTCACTGTTTTTGATCTGATTAGGCAATTTGTTCGAAAATCTATCTTACTCTATTAGCAAAAAATCCAATTAGTTAATAGACTTAGTTTTTGAAATCCTAGTTGAAAGTAAATTTTCAGCCCGACTTTGGGCCATCATCAGGGGAGAATCCCTTGCAAATTACTATTGTCTAAGGACGTCTTTGCCGTTGAAGATTATAGCGTTTGCTTTTAAATGGAATTTAAATAAATTTAAGTACTGGTTTGAAAATTAATTCTATTAAGTGTCTTTAGCTACTGATACTAATTATAGAATTCCATTTAAAAGCAAACGCCATAATCTTCAACGGTAAAGACGCCCTTACACAGTAGTAATATGCCAAAACAAAAGTTACATCACTTTTGTAATAGATCATCCCCTGATGATGGCCCAAAGTCGGGCTGAGAGTGCTAGGGATACATACAACTATGGACAATACATAAATCAATTCCCCCGAATACGATAAAAGTAATACGGGAATTCGAACGGATCCAGAAGAAAATATGTAGACATAAAATGTTTATTATGTTTAATGAAATTTGTATCAATGAAGAAATGCTGCCAATATATATATATATATATATATATATAGTATCTGATAAAAACCAAAAACAATTACGGCTAATTTGAAATATACCCCACTCACACCTAACAAATATCTTCCGAGTGTAGAGTTCTCTGCCAGGTATATACGATAGCAGAGTTAACATTATGGTCATTTCAAGACATGAATACCAAAAAATAACTTTTCTTCAACAAACAGATAAGCCACGTTAGCATTTCGTCGCTTATTTTGTGGAATATAAACAATTCAGAAAACTTAAAAAAAAACTTTTCTTCCCAAAAACTTTCCTCCTGACGATGTCCCAAGGTTGAAACTTGTTGAGAACAATTAAAATTGAAAAAAAATTGTTTAAAAAATTGGCAAAGATATATTCCTTGTGTCTTATTATTTTTGTAAATCTCATCACACACACACACACACACACACACACACACACATATATATATATATGTATATGGGTGTGTGTGTGTGCATATGTGTGACTATATATCTTTGAAAACGAAACACTACATTTCTAGCTATAATCTGTAAATAAAGGCATGATTCCATAAGTACAAATATTATATATATATATATATATATATATATATATATTTCAAAATGAATATATATATATATATATATATATATATATATATATATATATATGTGTGTGTGTGTGTGTGTGTGTGTGTGTGTGTGTGTGTGTGTGAAAAGTACTGATAAATTAACATGACGTAAAAAATCTTGAAAGAAAAAGGTACAAGAAAAAATACATCGCTTTACCGAGCGATGAACAAACCAGCTTTGAATAAACGTGTGTATAAGAAAGAGAAGGAAGTTTTCTCTGACATAACATCAGCTAAGAACACACTGAACCTTAAAGAAAAAAAGATAGAAAAAAAGACTATGGGATGCAGGCAAAGGTGAAAAATACTAAAACAGACATTATCCTCCTTTATATATATATATATATATGTGTGTGTGTGTGTGTGTGTGTGTGTGTGTGTGTAAAGATGTCCAGGAAAGTAAAAAAAGAAAAGAAAATCTCAAGATATTGCGAGAATGAAGACCAGACGTTGCGCTACAGTTTACGAAGTAGCTGAGTAGAATATCCAGCTGTGAGGAAGAGGAGACGGCTGGATGCAGCTGTGGTAGAAGAACTTTTTTTTGTTTGTTAATGGTTAATATGTTAGCTTAAAGGATGCGGGGAATTAGTGGGTGTGGGTAACAAAGCACGGGATGCCTATTGGGGTGGGGCGCGCGAGCACACTTACACACACACACACACACACACACGTCAATACCTACTTTACCATTTTCGTTACCTTGCAAGGAACTGGGCCAGAACAAGACCATATATAGAAGAAAGATAACTTCCTTTTTCTGCGAAGCGTTCCTAGAGATATCCTTGTTAGGAAAACTGATGTTCGGTGTATTTTTTTTTTCTTTTTACCTCTTCTTTCTTAGATTCTCTCAGTCTCTAGGCGTCCATATGCCAAAGATTACTGTGCCAATTAAGCAGAGATACAAAAAGATAAGAGTTACTAAAGAAAAAAGGATGTTAGCAGAGAGAGAGAGAGAGAGAGAGAGAGAGAGAGAGAGAGAGAGAGAGAGAGAGAGAGATGATTTATCTAGAACGAAGGGTAGTTTGGGTCGGGGTGAATGTGAAAAGCTAACAGGATTTAAAGATGTGCACTCGAATGAGCGAGAGAGAAGGCGGAGAAGGAAGAAGGCAATAACAAACAACCGTAAGAATTAAAATTCTTCCTCGTATGAGTTACAAATTCGACAAACATTACCTATATCGAGCCTGATCTATCTATCTATCAATCTATCTCAGTTAATCTGTGTGTGTGTTTATATGTATGCATTTAGTGACAAAAAAAAAAAAGTAAGACCAAGTGTATGCATTTGTGTGTGTGTATGTATGTGTGTGTGTGTGTTTGAAAGAGAGAGAGAAAGATTAAGAAGTGTAGTTTACACACACACACACACACACACACACACACACACACACACACACATATATATATATATATATATATATATATATATTATTTCACATCTATCTCCATTATTTCATATCTAAGTCTTCTGAATTTAATAGTTTTCATTTTAATAAAACCTCTGTTTTATCTTTTCTTTGTTCTTCATTTTCTTTCGTTTTCGCTTTTAATTATTTTATTCATTCCTTTATTTGTCTTTATTTTAAACTTTTAATTTGTCTTTACTCTTTCATTTTCTCATTTCATTCATTAATCTTTTCCCTTTTTACTCTTTTTTCTTCTTTCTCCATTTCTCTTTATCTATATTTGTTCACATCTATCTATCTATCTATCTATGGAAATAGATGGATATACCATCTGGATTAGCAAACTCGCTATTCCAGTTTATATTCATATCTGTTCAAACTTTTCTATTTATCCTAGTTAAGTGTACATTACCGTGGAGAAATGTTTTTTAAGATTGTTCGTTTCTGGGTGTCCCATACTTATGGGCTTGTGTTGAATCTAAATCGCGCTTAGTTTTTTTAGAGACCCTGTCGTTGTGTAATTGTTAGGGAACTAGACTTGCATATTAATTGACATCTGAGTAGTGAATTCGATCCTCAATAAGTGTTCCATACGTGCAGCTTTGAGTCGAATCTAAGCTGAGTTTTCTTTTTCAAGATCTGATTTTTATGTTAACGTTTATCTAATACTGGCATAGTTTAATCTTGTTTATTAGGGTATTGTTTACGTAAGCATCCTTATTTGCCTGTGTCTTTGTATTTAAGATGGCAGCATCTGTCGTGACGGAGAGTTGAGAACACAGGAGTATTGGTCGACTGAAATCCTTTCAAATCGCTGGAATAAACAGAAGTAAAGAAAAAAGCATAGGAAGAATAAAGAGAAGAGAGAAATTGAAAAAGTGAAACAGAATACAATGGTCAGAGAAAAGACGAAAGTTAAGAAAGTTATTGCGACAAAAGAAAAAAGAAACGGAAAGAGCAAGAGTGTATGTGTGTGTGTGTGTGTGAGTGTGTGTGTGAGAGAGAGAGAGAGAGAGAGAGTTGTGTATTCTACCTAGATATCCCTCTCTCTTTTGTTTCGAGTGGAGTCGAATTGCAATAACAATGGAATTTCTCATTACTTTGCTACAAGGCCGAGTTGTGTAACCGATATATATATATAATATATTTACTCAAACCCTTCGAATGAGCAGAATATGACACAACGTCAATTTTAAAGCAGAATTTGAATTCAGTGTTCTCCTTCTCCAAGAACGGTTTCCATACCAAGGTTAAAGAGCCCAGTCTACCCAACAATTCACTGATAGTCGGATTCATACCTTTCCCAAAGATATTAGCGCTATATGACTGATAGATATAAATACGTACAAAGTCACATCGTGTTTTAAGCGCAAGTAGATTACTACACACTGGTTTCTTTGAACTGTTCAACTCCTTTGGTTCATTTGAGTTCAATCTCTGCGTCAGGCGTCTGTTATATTCGGTTACATTCTTGAAATGTCCAACAAAAATTCATTATTCAGTCTCTGAAGATAGACTTCTCCTTCTGCCATTTGAAGAGGTGGAGATACTCCGTTTTAGTTGATAATTCTTTATTAATTCGTTTTCGGCAGACTGCTTCTGTTCGTTCCAATAAATGAGAGGTGCCCGTGGGGTAATGGCTATCATCGCAAGAAATGGACACGGCGACACGAGTTCAAATCCTGGACGAGACTGATTGCATTTCACATAGCACTAATACCCTTGGGAAAGGTATGAATCCAAATATTCCCCCTCCAGCTATGGGTAAATAGTAGGGCAGACTAGGTTCTTCAGCCTTGGAGAGGCAACTAGTCTAGGAGAAGGAAAACTCTGAATTCAAACCTGTTAAACTCCACTTAAAAATTGACCTTGTGTCATATCCCGCCCGAGCGGAGGGGTTGGTAAATATGATTAGAATCTCAAATTTTATTTTAGAAAGTGTCATTTCAACAAAGTATGAAATAACAACCCAGGTTCATATCTTGCCAACCAGTATATTTGCGAATGGCATAGCGCTAGAACAGAAGACAAATAGTGTCATTAAAATATTTTTAAAAAATACATCCGCTAGAAATAAAATTTGTAAAAAGATTTACCAACTGAAATTGATGTTTTACATAATTTTTGTTGATAAGTAATAATGAAATTCACTACAAAAATCTATTCATTTTAGTTTCTCCTTATGACCTTGTGTCATATCCTGCCCGAGCGGAGGGGTTGGTTAATAAGATAAGATAAATGAGAGAGGCCCAGACGGCTGGGGCAGCAAAATACACCGACTGCATCTTTACAGAGAGGTAAGAACCCTGCAACGACTGTCCTAGATATGACACAAAACAATCAGATGGTGAGCTTCAGTAATCCTTCCTAAGTCTACTTCATTATGTTTTCGCAACTCTAATTCGTCGTTACTTTTTAGCGATATTTTTATTATTTTTAGTGAGAGAATGTTTGTTATTATTATAGGGTGAAGAAATATATTCTTGCGCGTGTTTATATCCTCGCTAATGTTTGTAAGGTAAATAAAGGAGAGAAGTTCCAAGATGTCGGAAAGTTTTTATGATAGTTTTTAATGGCATCATGAAATATTGAGTTTGCGTTTGTGCTGCAAGCCTCGTGGGAAAGGAAAGAAGTAAAGAGACGAAATGGAGTTATAAGAGAGTTGAGATAGCAGCGTGTGTTGTTGGACGTGCGAGGGCGGTAATGTAGCGAAAGTCATGTTTGCCGTTTGAGGAAATAAACGTTGAAGTTACCGTGAGTTTGTGTTTCTGGTGGTTTCGGGGAGAAGCGTGAATATATCCAGAAAATGTTGCCCAGAGGTGTAGTAGTCACTTGGTGCCTGAGCGAAATTAGACATCGGAATCGACATTAGCCAATTTTGGGGGTGAAATAAAGTTGTTCCTGTGTGTGCGTATTGAATTTATCTAATTCATATTCATCTGAGATCCTTTGGCCTAAGACGGAAGGGATCCATAAATTAGATAGCTTCCCTCATTGTGTCCATGCTGTGGCTGCTGCTATTTAAGAGCAGGCAGATGGGACGTCTGTACAGAACGGAGTTGTTCTGTCAAAGAGAATGTATGACGGCTTTTCCCCAGTTTGTGCTGCCCGGAAAGATGGTCCGGTTTGAATAGGATAAGTCATCCCGATTGGGTGAAAAGATGCGTCGAATTAAATTACGCGCCAAACCGAAATACGAAAATTCCTTCTGCTACAACTTCTACCACAGCAAGGAACATCAAGTTATTTTCTTACGTAGAATCAAGCAGAAGGAAAAGTGAGTTGAATTTTACCGGGAGCTTATACTTTATCCTTGGTTCCAACGCGTTCTGTTCCTCACTGTTGTAGAAGACGATCAGAGTGAACTGCGATGAAAAAATAAAGTAAAATTTGAAAGATGAAGGTTGGTTGGGTTTTAGGCGTATCAAATTACATATTTAATACCAAATCCTGTTAACATATATATTATGATTCGTAAACAAATAATAGGCTGGTAGAATTTTATGTATACATATAAATATATATGAACATATACATACATACATACATACATACATACATATAAACATATATGTACATACAAGCATACATATATATATATATACAAATATGTATATATATATGCATACTTATATACATACATATATATACACATATATATGCATATATATATATATACATATAGACACGTGGGCAGATATATATATATTATATATATATATATATACGTATGTGCATACGTATATACAGAAACACACACACACACACACACACACACACACACACTCACACACACACACACACACACACACATATATATATATACTTAAATGCACTAAACACATATGCATATATATATATATATATACGCATATACGTACACACACATATATATATATATACATATATACACGTTCATGTATATATATACGCATATATACACATATATACACATTTATGTATACATGTATGCACACAACACATACACACATATATATAATAAACACATATGCATATATATATATATATATATATACATATATTCACATAAACATATATGTTTATATATATACATAATATACACATATATGCGTATATATATAGATGTATATACGCATATATGTATATTATATATATATATACATATTTGCGTATATATATACATATATACACATATATGCGTATATATATATATACGCATATATGTGTATATGTATATATATATATATATAATACATATATGCGTATATATATACGTATATACACATATAAGGGTATATCTATATATATATATACACATATATACATATATATAAACATATATACATACATATGCATATATATTACATACATATATACACGTAGATGGATATATATCTACATGTATACACATATAGATACATATAAACATATGTATAACACACATTAATGTATACACATATATGTATATATAGATACACACATATATGTATGTATATATACACACATATATGTGTATGTATATGTATATATAAACATATGGATATATATATACAGTTATGTATATATATATGTGTGTGTGAATGTGTATCTATATATGTACATAGACACATGTATATATATACACATATATGTATATTTATATATATAAAACATATATTTATACACACATATATTTATATATACACACATATGTATATATATATACACATTATATGTTATATATATACACATACATGTATATATATACACATACATGTATATATACACACATACATGTATATATAGATAGGTTTAGAAGCATATATATAGATACCTATATAAACATACACATATATATAAACGTACGTGTGTATATAATATATATATATATATATATATATATATATTGGTATCATCCTTATTTCGATAAACAATTGCCTCTTGCACTAAAGACATTATAGGTGACTGTAATCCACTCAGTGATTTGTTAGCGATGCTGTTGCGGTTTTGCCCAATTGTACCTAAGTAGTACATGGGTACACTTCGGCCGCTGTGATCTCAGTGGAACTGATCTGGTCGGGTTTGTCACGTCTTTTGATACGGTACTTAGCCGAGGCTGCCGGGAAGGCGTAACAATCTGCGTCCCGTTGTTAAGACTGGACATTCCTCGAGCTCAAGGGGCTGTCGCCCCCAGGTTCTAACCTTCTTTGGAGAGGTTAGTTTTATCGCCTGCCGCCTTAGGCAAACCTTTTTATGGGACTGCCGACGGGGCCCGAGGAATTTTTGGAATGCCGAGCGCTTTTCTCTGCGCCTGGACCCACCTTAAAAAGGCCTTGTGTCACGCTAACCGCTTGGTGTGGCGTGTGACAAATACCGTTAGTAACTACGCTGTTGCTAAGTTGTACCAATCCAGTAGATTGGGAACACTTCGACCGACCCTGGTATCAGCGGCACGGTTCTGGTCGGTAGTTCACCTCTCTGGATAAGGTCATTAGCATAGCTACCTGCCCCAGGCTCCAACCGTCCTCAGAGAGTCTAGTTTATCGCCTGGCGCCTGAAGCGTCTTTTTTGGGAATGCCTACGAGGCCCAGGACATTTTAGGAATGCCGGGCGTGACCAGGCTACAACCCTGCGCCCGGATCCACCTTTAAAAAGGCCTCGCGCCACACTCGCCTGTTTGGTGGGGTGTGCAACAAATACCGTTAGTAGCAGATGCTACTGCGTTTTTTGCGCAACTGTACCAATCCAGTAGATGAGGTACTCTTTGGTCGGCAGTGGTATCAACGGCACGGATCTGTTGGATATGTCACCTCTCTGGACACTGTAGTCAGTTGGGGCTGCCTGGCACGGGTCGTGACTGACATTCCTGGAGCCTCAAGGCTTTAATCCTCCTCGAAGGTGCTAGGTTTATCACTCGGTATCTGAGAGGACCCTTTTAGAAGAATGCCGACGGGTTAAAATCCGGCGCCCGAACCGACCAAAATCTGTTCGTAGCAGGAGCTACATTGGCGACGTTGCAATACTTGTTTACTGTAATATGTTACCTTTATTCTTCTCTCTTAAAACGTATTTGTCCTATTTATTTTATGCCCTTTTTCGACGACATAACACACACACACACACACACACACACACACACACACACACACATATATATATAATATATAAGTATAAATAAATGGAGACTCAAAACCGAGTTTGAGTCTCCATTTAATTATACTATATACGCTCTGAATGTGAATTTTGTTATACCCTTGAGAATAAATAGGAAACTAACAATAGCCACACATTGAGCACCCTCATAGATTTATATGATTACCCTCATATATTCTATGTAAAACAATAATCCACAAATACTGTCCTTGGACACTAACTGGATAATTTATATATATATATATATATATATATAAAACTGATTCATTTGCCTTACTCAACCTGGCCTGTGGGTGTCCTCGTGGTGAAATACTTAAAGTCCTGGACTGCGCAATTGTAGTAGGAGTGTTCGAACTCCAGTCGAGCTATTACGTTATATTACGGACAAACACCATTGGAAAGGTATGAACCTCTTTATCCTCCTAGCTGTGGGTTAAATAGTACCACGACTGTTCTTCCACACGATTAGCTTTGGATTAAATAACACCCCGAAGTTGATGTGCTATTAAACTAAGAAACTGAAAACGAATCAACCTGCTCTGGTGCCGTCTGATTGCCATTTCCCAATCTGAAATACTATGAGTGTGGTCGCCATATATATATTTTATTTGGGAGAAACTAGAATGAATAGACTTTTTGTAGTGAATTTCATTGTTATTACTTGTCAACAAAAATTATGTAAAACATCAATTTCAATTGGTAAATCTCTTTACAAATTTTATTTCTAGCGGATGTATTTTTTAAAAATATTTTAATGACACTATTTGTCTTCTGTTCTAGCGCTATGCCATTCGCAAATATACTGGTTGGCAAGATATGAGCCTGGGTTGTTATTTCATACTTTGTTGAAATGACACTTTATAAAATAAAATTTGAGATTCTAATCATATTTACCAACCCCTCCGCTCGGGCGGGATATGACACAAGGTCAATTTTTAAGTGGAGTTTAACAGGTTTGAATTCAGAGTTTTCCTTCTCCTAGACTAGTTGCCTCTCCAAGGCTGAAGAACCTAGTCTGCTCTACTATTTACCCATAGCTGGAGGGAGAATAATTGGATTCATACCTTTCCGAAGGGTATTAGTGCTATGTGAAATGCTATCAGTCTCGTCCAGGATTTGAACTCGTGTCACCGTGTCCATTTCCTACGACGATAACCATTACACCATGGGGACCTCCTGAGATTTGAGATTCTAATGCATTTTTTTCTATCATCAAAATCCAATAGCAATTAAGAACCTCCGATTTAATTGAAAATGCCACCAAAGAGGAAATGTCCTTAAAGCAATAGAAAAGAAACACCCAGAATTATTAGAATATGATAGAATTTAATGAAATATAAAAAGATTTTTAAATATGAAAACGTACATATATCCTTGTCCACTGGGAAGTAAATTGGCTTGTATTTCGCTAAAACCGGTTCTACCACGAGAAAAAAATTGGATTTGGTAGCTAAAAAACTTTGACGGAAAGTGATGACAAGCCAATAAAATTTGCTGTATTCTTTAGCATCAATATGACGAAAAGAAAACCCCGACTAATTTCGCCAAAGAGTTTAAAACTGGAAAGATTCTATCTCGAAGAACAAGAAAGACTCAAAGTAGGCTCAATGAAAATGAGATTATATAAAAAATCTGCGCAAAGAAGCTTTTATTATCAAAAAAGAATATTAAATACAAATTGCATTTTGCAGGAGAATATTTTAAGTTTGATACTACGTGGTTTGAGAACATAATATAGTCAGATGACTCAAGATTTTGCCTTCATAGTGATATACCGTAACATTGTCTTCGAAGATCTGTTGAAAAATTATTCCCGGATGTTTGAAAACAGCAGTTGGCTATGGAAATGGTGGAATAATAGTGCAGAGAATATTCTCGTCTTCTGGAGTTGGTGAACTAATTTGATGCGATAAACATGTTAATATTAAAGAATGAATTAATATTCTTGAGAAAGGATTACTATCAACTATTTGTTGTATAATACCGCTTGGTCTTAACAACAACGAGGAACATGTATATATGAAAATATAGTCTTATATCTTTATATGTCGACAGTGACGCTTGTATGGAGCAATGAAATAATCGGAGAGAGAGAGAGAGTTCCCTCACACGGAGGGGCCTTTAGGAGTCGGAACTGCCAGCAGGATCTGCTTCCGCCCAAAATTCTCGACACTAGTCTTATAACTACAGCAAGGGGGAGGGTACTGCTCCTTTCCCTGGATTGCTCCATTTTACCCTTGATCCCTTCCTTATATTGCTGAGTGTTAAGCAAGGAGGCATCAAGTACCATTTTTTTTGAATCTTTGGTATGACTCGACCTGGGATTGAACCCAGGTCTCCTAAGGCCATTGGCGAACACTCTAACCATCATGCCAATGTCCGGTATTCTTTATATAATAGTTAATTGTATATATTTAAAAAAAATTCAGGTAACCTTGCGGTTAAGTTCTTGGCATTTCTATTTTTTCCCCATCTAGTGTTAAAGTATATACATATATGGTTGGCATTGTGGAGCAGGTAGCAGGTGGCATTGGCCTCCATGTCAATGCAGGAAAAAACGAAGTAAACGTGTTTTAATCAAAAAGAGACATCTGAACACTAAATGGCGGTTTTCTGAAACTAGTGGATAAGTTCACATACGTATCCGTTGTCAGTGTTTCAGTTTATTCGCTTTTACACTAATTTTTCTCATCTTGTATTTATCACATCTACCATATATATACATATATATATATACGTGCATATACGTTCACATACGTATCCATTGTCAGTGTTTCGGTTTATTCACTTTTACACCAAATTTCATCATCTTGTTGTATTTATCAAATCTATCATATATATATATATATATATATATATATATATATATATATATATATATATATACTCACGTGCATCTGAGTTCACATACGCATCCGTTGTCAGTGTTTAAATTTATCCACTTTTACACCAATTTTTCTCATCTGGTATTTACCAAATCTACCATATATATATATATATATATACACTCACACACACACGTGCATATACATATACAGATATACATATATTTACATATATACATGTGTTATATAATTAAGGTAATGATTAATTATATTAATCATTTTTTGTTAATTATATTTTATTATTCAGTTGGGTAAGGCTTTGAACTACTCGAGGTCTCTGGGTTCAGGTGTCGTTATCAGACGGGGCATTCGCGTGCCCGCGTGGAAAGGATATGACAATCATCATTTGTGAAAGCAAATTCTCAGGCAAGAAATGGGGCTAGACGGGCAGTTGGAGTGAATCGAGAGGGTGGATGACATCAAGCCCGGAAGATATGACCTGAGAATTTGAAGGTTTTGAAAAAGACAGTTGAGTTGGGTTTCGACCGTTGAAGGTAGCAGTTGGGTTTTTCGGATCTGATCTGATCCGATCGTTTTGGGTCTCGACAGGCACACCACAAGATGCGCCGTGCGTGAGAGTTGTCGGCATAGTATGATTAGCATAAGCTTTTATGAATTGTATCGCTCTCTTCGTATCGCCTAGGACTGAAGCCAAAAAGAAATAAACCCGTTCGTATCCGAAACGACAGAGTTGCCTGTATTGTTATTACTGACATCATGAGTATACAAAACATACATATATACGTACATATACATTCATACACACATATACACACATACACACACACATATATATATATATAGACATAAACACACACACACACATGCATACACATAGACACATATATAAGAAAGTAAGTTAGGTGACTGAAATCGAGAGACGTGAAGACTCCCTTTTCCATAGCTACTACATCGATGTGTAGGGGAGAGCGCTACTCCTTTCCTTGGATTGCTCTATTTTACCTTTGATACGCACTGAGTGTTATGCAACAAGACATCATGTACCATTTTTTGAGTCTTTGGTATAACTCGACCTGGGATTGAACCCCCGTCTCCTGGACCATTGGCGAACACTAATAATTATGTTAATTGGTCGGGTATATATATACATATTTGATTGAACTTAATAGATAATGGCCCACGGCAGGGAAGAAATTACTTGGGAAATAATTAATCATGGAAGGTTTATCAACCAATTCCCGCCGAAGATCGATACGGCAATTCGATAGGATTAACAAAAATATATGGAGACATAAAATTTCCATTATGTTCAATCAAATATGTATCAATGAAGAAATGCTGCCAAAATACGCGCGCGCGCACACACACACACACACACACACACACACACATATATATATATAACGATATAAACAAACAATACTTTTCTTGTTGTGAAAAAAAACTTCAATTAATATCAAGGACACTCCTTTAATTGCAGTTTCGTGGTACGGAAACTAGAAGAAGAAACATTGGTGCCGCTTTGAGTAATTTAGAGATATTCTCCCCGAGTTTGGATGATTTTGTTGGAGATTATCATATAAGTTTATGTTTACTGCAGCAAGACTTAACACAGAATCCATAAATTTTATGAAGCAACTAAACAATAACATGGTCTAACGTTGTGAACTCGTATCAAATCAGCTGACGGCTCTCTCCTGATCAGTGAAAGGGAAGTGATTCTCAACTGATGGTTCGAATATTTCCGTGTTATATTGAACCAAAAGAATTAATAGGATGAGAATATCATACAAAAGTTAACAACTTTCAGGACACATCACGACTTAGATATTTAAGTGATTATCAGGGTAGTATGAACGTTCATCTAATTCCTCAAGAACTGATTCATAAATTACAAAGAAAAAAAAAAAAAATGCACCCCCCCAAAAAATGATAATAATAATAATAATAAAATTAGTACTCCTTTTATTTATATTTAGCCAATTTTATTTTTGGTTAGAGAGTTTCAATTCTATAGATTTTGGCAATAAATAATACATTATAAGATCTGTTTTAGTTGTATAAAGTTCTAGAAATGATAAAATCCTGGTAGCTTTTGTTTGGAAGAAAAATAACTTTCTATAAAAAAATTGGTTGAGATGTACTTATTGAGCGATACGGTAGATAGGTATAACACGCTGAGATAAATACTTAAGTACATATATGTAAATAAAATGTATGATACTTTCTCCTGATCTTTTTCTTCTTTTTCCTGGCTGCCGCCATTAAAATAGGATGTTCCACTTCCGGTAGGCTAATCACTTCCGGGACCGACGCCTGCAGCATATCCGGAGCGGAAGGCGCTTGAAGATATGAAAACGAGGTAGCGTCAGCAACGCGGGAAATGCCGCGATGAATTTTGTGGTGGGAGCAATGATTACGAGTAAATAAATAGAAGTTAAAATGGCGCAGCAAGGATACAATTTGTGTAGATTTATTTATTTTTTTTATCAACAAATCAGTTTCTTAAATTTTTTTTCCTGATACAATATTTTAAAGTGTTTTTCAGAAGTTATGTAAAAAAGAGTGAAATTATATGAACATTAAATGGCCGAAAATTTTTAAATGCCGCGAAAATAGGCAAAAATTCTTTTTAGGGCAGGAATTTTCCAAGTACTTGGGAAATAACTAATCATGGAAGATTTATCAACCAATTCCCACGGAATATCATAATATCAATATAGCAATTCGAAAGGATGAACAAAAAAAAAAAAATATGTCGACAAAAAATGTCTATTATGTTCAATCAAATATGCATTAATGAAGAAATGCTGCCAAAATATACATACACACACATATATAAGGCCAGGACTGATAACTGTGACGTTACGTTGCCTCAATGGGGTAAACCTGAGTCAATGCGATTCACGTTGGTTTCAATCAAAGATAGGATTTCATCACTTTTGATTTCTAAGTGATGAGAATCTGCTGGTTTCTAATTGCATATACACCGATGCAACCGGCTTCTCATTTATGGCATGAGGAAGTGGCGTCCCGGACTCCTCGTTTGATTTTGTTTTGTAGAGTGTCCTTTACACTTTTCCTGACTTTAAATGAAATCATTCAAAGCATAATGAGTCCCTCACAGAATTCTGTTAATCAAGCAACGAATCAATATTTTGACTTTGATTTCGTTCAAGTGGGAAACAAAAAAAAAAGGAGGTGGGTGTCCTCATGGTGTAATGGTTAAAGCGATGGACTGCAGAATCGTAGTAAGCGAGTTCGTACTCCAGTCGCGCTATTACGTTCACTTTCGGGCAAATACCCTTGGGAAAGGTATGAACCCCCTTATCCCTAATAAATAGTACCACTATTGTTCTTTTTTTTTCAGTTTCTTCCTGGCAGCTATCGCATCGATACTGCTGTATGGATGCACTACATGGACACTAACAAAACGGCTGGGGAAGAAGCTAGACGGCAATTACACAAGAATGCTGCGAGCAATCTTGAACAAGTCCTTGTGGCAACACCCCACAAGACACCAAGTGTACGGCCACCTGCCTCCTATAACGAAAACTATCCAAGTTAGACGAACCAGACATGTAGGACCCTGCTGGAGACGCAGGAACGAGCTCATAAGTCATGTACTCTTATGGACCCCCACATATGGCCGGGAAAAAGCAGGACGACCAGCACGAACATACATTCAGCAGCTATCTGGGGATACGGAATGTAGCCCTGCCAGAGGCGATGAACAATAGGGAAAAGTGGCGAGAGAGGGTCAGGGATATCTGTGCTGGTGGCACGACATGATGATGATGATGATGACTGTTCTTCTAGGAGAATGGCTTTGGCATTAAATAACCTTAAAAAGGTGGATATGCTATAAAACAAAGAAATCGTATAAAAAAGGGACTTTCTATTGACATGAAAAATAGAATGATCACTTCAAGTAAAAATTGAACTTTACAACTTCGGTTTGTTTTTAGAAAAAGGTCATTGGCAAAAATATTTCATTTTTTTAATTTCGTAATTTTTTGAGACATGTAATTATGTATTAATCAGTCTCTAGAGATTATGGATATGGGCCTGGATTACGGTATAGGCCTGGACAAGGTTGTATGAAAGACTGGCAGTAGCCTATGTAGCAGATCTCCCCTTTTTCCAACATTAATGTTGTCTAAGAGAAGTTTAATACTTTCAAACGATTAAAAAATCATATTGGTATCTTAATGGACAGTGGTCATTAGCTTCCACCGATTAAATAAATAAACAACAGAAGTATGGTCCAATGCTAGTCACAGTGCTTGATTGGGGCCTAAGTTCCGTGACAACCTCATGCGTTTCCGGCTAGTTTATTCATCAACTACTTCCGGCTAGTTTATTCATCAACTACAGATGAGGCAATGACACAATCTGTCCGGAACTTCTTCGGACGGCCGGGGTGGTTCGCTGAAACAAGTTGCCTGTGTGTTGTTATCTCCAAGACAAGAAAAACTCTCCGTTAACAATTAACAACTATTTATTGCAATACAATGGTGTAACTATATATATATATATATATATTAGTGGCGGTCATAATGTTCTGAACCCCTTTACCTAATGTGCGAAATTTGTTTGTAAACCTTTACTCCCAACCGATTTTTTTTTCGAGATCAGAAATATTCATGTATTTTTCATCATAATGAATATTTACTTTATTGAATTGGGCGTATTGCGTAGTATAATAGTTTGCGAGATAGATTAGACAAGCTAGATATTTGTTAGTTGGTTCGATTCCGACTGGATATCCCAATACTCATGTCCTTGTGCCAAACTAAACTTCATAAATGACTATTTTATGGAATCTAAGTTTTCTCTCAAGTTCCAAATGATGTATGTGAAGAGGCGGGTGTAAAAGCAAAAAACAATAAATTTCTAAAATGAGCTAACCAGGGGTCTACTTATAGGTCCCACCCTACCGTTCTTACCAAGAGGTAGACTGCCAAATGTTTCTTTAGGAGGGGGAGAAAAGGTCTTGTTTTACGCTTGACTCATCCAGCCTATTTTGCTAGTAACCAGTCGGGCATAATCTCAAAATCACAGCTTAAGAAAAAAAAAAAAAAAGAAAAAAAAAATGGAAGAAAAACAGGAAAACTAAGATTCTCAATATCTATTGTTTTATTAAACAAATTTTCTCCATAATTATAGCACAGAGCCAAAACAGGAGTTGCTGTAGGGTTGGTGATTCACGGTCTTAATCTTAGCAAACGTAAACTTGCAAAAGTAATTTATCCTTCAATTAAAGTTTTTCTTGCTTTTTGATAAGCTTAGGTTAGGTTGGCACGAAGCCAAAAGGTAGAGAAGATTATGTTGCACCAATCTTACGACTGGGAATGGCTAAGCGATTTAATAAGCATTACAAAAATCTTGGCTTTTACTTGAGCCCGAACCCTTACTTCTATATTTTTAATCCTCTTGAACTCAGAGGTGTCAAAACAAACAAAAATGATCACTTTTTAATATTCACCTAAACTTGTTTTAGTATATTACATGGTCAGATCTTAATATTAAGACTTATGTTAGTTTTCAAAATGGGAAGGACAAACCTACCTTGAAAATCAGCATTTGAAATAAGCCTGAACACAGGCTGTGATTAGTAATTGGTATAACTATTTTGTATGTAAAACTTATCAGTTTTTTAAAATCCATTTTCTACCGTGTATCTAGACACTTATAAAAGAATTTCCGGGAACTTTTACACAAATCTAATATGTCTGTTTATAAGCAAACCACGAAAATTACTGTATATTCACCTTAAAGTCCTGTAGGCAATACCCAACAAAGCAGCAGCTGTACGGCCACTACCACCCATCACGAAAACTATCCAAATTAGACGAACCAGACAAGCTGGAGAAGTAGGAACGAGCTCATAAGTGATGTACACTTCACATGGGCGAGCAATGGTAGGACAATCAGCTCGAACCTACATACAGCAGCTCTGGAGATCTGATGGAAGCAATGGACGATAGGGAGGGGTGGCGAGAGATGGTCAGGGATATCCGTGCTGATGGTGTGACATGATGATGAGATTTAAGACGTAATTTCTAAGCTAAAATGTAGTCGCCTTATAATCGAACAATTTTTTTCTTAAGGTTGAAATTTAAATATAATCGGAAATAATTCTTAGCTTCAGAAAATAATTGCGAGATGACCATAAGTCAAAGGTCGACTTTTACATGATTGAATAGCAGTAGTATTTTGCTCGTTCGGAGACCAAAGTAAACATTCTTGTTCGGTTTGCCTGATCACGTGATTATCTAGCCTCGTTCTAATAAAAATGTTTCCAAGTAATCATTATCTTCCTCTTTTCCAAATAAAGTTATACATTTTTGAATGTGCAGCTAGTGCAGGCTCTAATATACTCCATTGAATAAGAAAAACAGGAACACTTTCACAGAGAAATTAAGAAAACATTTCCAAAGCAGCTGAATTGCCAACATTTATTTAAAATTTCAACACAAAAATGCAATTTCCTGACGAGGTAGGTCAATTTCAGATACTTATTTAGAATAGCCCTCTGGGAAAAATGACTGCAATAATTAAAAATAAAAGGCTTTCCGACACGCATCTCTCGCTGTTATATTTCCCTTGGCATTATTTACAAAATGTCAAGGTAAAAATTCTATACATGCACCCGTTCAAGTTCACCAGAAAAAAAATCTTTTTTTGCGATTTGAACAAATTAGACCTCACCATACTGCAATCTTTATTTTTAAAAGAAAATTAAAAAATTCACATTTGATAAAGGGTAGAGTTGGGCGGTTTGGCAATTTATGTTTCGGTATTGGTTTTTTTCCCTTGATACTGCAGTTTTTGATTCGGTTTTTAATTTTGTAGTTTTGCTTTCTAAGGAAGCCATTAATTTTCTTGAGTTATGATAGCATTTACTGTTGATATCCGATTTCATGTGAGATTGATAAATTTGCAATTTTAGTCCGTTTAACTTGCAATTTCTCGTATACTCTTAATATTTATATGACTGGAATGAAAATAAAATTTTCCTAATAAAATCAAATTAAGCAAAACAGGCAACTATATTTACTCACTGTTTTGTTAATTTTACCACAAAGTATTCTTTTGAAAACTGAAACAAATAGATTTCAGACATCATGTATATCTCTTTTCTTTCAATATGAAAAAATTTCCAAGAGTCATATCTGTTGTATTTCCTTTTCTTTTGTAAACAAGTCAATTTCGCATTTATTTCCTAAAACTAGTCAAATGTTTTTATATATTTTTTTTCAATCTTTTCCTCATACAATGGTATAAATGTTGATGAAATTTAGTTTTAAAATCTGAAAGTCTTTTTCAGTGTTTCCGTGGATATGGTCACTCAGTAGTGATTACACTAAACTGAATGATTTCACTTTCGTAAGAAAGATTTCGATGTGGTTTTACTGTGTGAAAGTTTTTCGGTTAAACCACCCAAATAAGGGGGTTCACTTTCATTCAATGTAGAATGACCGCCCATTTTCAGAACAATTGCGTTGGGAAAAAGAAATAACCAGATATGCCAAATTATTTTATATATATATATATATATATATATATATATATATATATACATACACACACATTTCTCCCGGGAATGGGTGATCATTGTTCATTGAATGTGTAAGTGTGAATCTTGTTTCTAATAAAAATGTAAATGTTTTTTTTTTTTAATTTTTTTCCCCACTCTGTCAACTTTAATGTTTAGAAAAATGCGAATGCAACAGACATATTCTAGTCAGAAATTCAGATATAATCTCGAAATTGTAATTATAAGTTAAATGGACCCCTCATCTAAAAAAAAAAAAAAAAAAAAAAATCAATCTTTCGAAATTGAATAGATGCAGTAGGATAGTTTAATCTTCTGAATGCTAAATGAATTATATTTAAGTCTGAAAAATTTTCCAATTTTTTTATGGCTAAACTAATCTTTATTTACGCCGAAGTAAAACTTAAAATATGGATTGTGGATGCTAGCATATTTTTATTGAATGTTTGATGTAACTGCAAATGCACCCCTGCCAGAGGGGATATTCTAAATAAGCGCTCAATTTCATTACCTTTAAAAACAAACAAACTTTGGTTGCCCTGTAGCCGCAATCTTCCTTGGTATTTTTATAAAAGCAATCCCATACGTCATGCAATGAAACTGACCCTCGACAACACCTTGAAATGCAAACAAAATTATTTTAACTGTTAATAAAACTCATTTTTTTTTTCAACGGAAACTCTGGCGTGTAACGAGGACCGTCTGTCTTAATCGTTGATGCAAATCAACAAAATCCACTAACCTCTTCAATCTGGGGTTGATATGACAGACGATACTTGTATTTATAATGGCAAATATTTCGTTGTTCCTTTTTTTTTTTTTTTTCTCTTTTTTTTTTTTAAAAACTGCTACTCTCACCTTTCGTTTGGTCGGATTTATTTCTCGATCTGTGCGAGCCCAATTTGTGCAGTAAGTTTTGTAGAACGTAATAATTATACTCTGTGGAGTTGTCAAAACATCAGTTACAGGAATAATATTGAATAGGGTGGGCACAGATCCCTGAGCGAGATTGAAAAGAAGTCTTATTTTGGTAAAATCCCACTGGAAAGATTCTTCAGCTGTTGAATCAAGAACGCATTTTTAAAATGGATGAGTCTATTTATTTGTTCTGTCAAAGGGTAATTTTATTCACACCAGCTTAAAGGCAGTTGACGATTGCTGTTAAACTTTATATCAATTCCTTTTTCAGTTTATAGAATATATTCCGTAAATGCGTTTTTTATATGTTGTCGTAAAAGACAACAAGAACTATGGCGATCAAATTTTCAGTGTTTATTTAGTCTCCAACGAGTGTTTTTTGAACGATTAAGACTTTGAAAATTCCCAAACTTAAGTTTTTAGCAAGAGGTTCTAGTTACAGTGGAGCTAAAGTGCTAAACTGGATCATTACTTTGCATCTGTAAAAATAGCCAATCAGAATCTGTATCTTTTTGGTTAAGCGTTTCGAGTAAACGTTTAACTAGAAACTAGTGCTGAAGTGAGAGTGGATACCCAATGGAAAAGACACCAACGGTATTTGTCTTCCGTCCCACCATACGGACGAGTGTGACACTAGGCCTTTTTAAGGTGGGTCCAGGCGCAGGGCCGTTGCCCAGATGCGGCTGGCATTCCCAAAAATGCCTCGAACCCCATCGGCCTCAGGCGCCAGGCGATAAACCTAACCCTTCTGAGGAGAGTTAAAGCCTGGGGGACGGCCACCCTGAGGCTCGAGGTATGTCCGGAAGATGGGGAAACACCCGACAAGATCCGTGCCGTTGACACCGCGGCCGGCCGAAATGTGACCCATCCACTGGATCCGGTTGATTGAAATCAACCTATGGAAAAGACGCCAACGGCCAGGAGAGAGAAGAATTAATCAATTTAAGGTGGGCTAAATGCAATAAAATACGCAATAACTGACATTGTTGACCGAAGTCGGCGATTGTTGTGAGGTTGCCGAAAATATCAAGGCTTCATTAGTCATCTAAATGGTCGCGAGAGCAGGTAAAGCATGCCACTCACACAAGCGGAAGTTGGGATTCACTGTTCTGAGAACTCCCATAAAGTAACTTTTTTCTCCCTAAATCTATCTCTCTAGAGAAGCCGTACTATGGGCTAAGGAAGAACCCAAAGCTCAGAGAAGAGTTGGTTCCCTCGCAAATCGTCACAGGTTTCCACTGCCTTGACAACTGAACAGAGTAAAGGGTCTCTGTTTGAAACGATTTATATTCTTGTTTTCTTGTTGCAGTCTTTCCCCGTCCATTTGTTGTCAGCCTTTGTACTACCAGCAATGGCCACCAAAGGTAGAAACTAATCTCTCGACCACATATCTATTAATTTCCAATAAAAAAAAATATAAAAGTATTTGTGGCAAAAGAAAGGAATTTACGACGTGAATTCAAAAAGTAGCGAGACTGAAGAAAAAATATCAAAGAAACTTTTTTTTTTTTTTTTTTTTTTTTAACAGTCCCTTTGGTAACCACAATAATTATTCCAGACAGTTTTTCATTGGTTGAAGTATCGCTTAAATTCCCCTTTTAAGATGATTTGAAGCTATGTTGTCGTATTTCTGTTAATGTCCTCTCCCTCCTTAAATCCTACCCTGTCGGCTTGGGCTGTAAAATAGGCCGACTGCACCTCTGCAGACGAGTAAGACTCCTCCCCAAACGTATCCCCTTGACATAACACTAAACTGTATCTGATAGTGAAGTTCCAGTCCTGATGTTTGGAGAATGAGAAGTACCCCTTCATTACCATTACTTCCAGGTCCACTCTGACTCAAAGTGTTGGTACCTGTTTGGTTCCGATCTCTATGTTAAATAGAACCGTTCAGTCATCTATTGAGGATTATTATCAGCTATTTGAAACCTTACTGCTGTGTGCAAATTATTTATATTATATAGGAATACTTGATAAATAGAACTACTCATGTTAAATAGAAATACTTGAAACCATTCAACTGTGTGCAAATAAAGGATCAATATTAGATGGATTTATTAGTCTTAGATAGGAATACTTGAAACATTTAATTGTGTGAAAACAAATGAACAAAACCCCGTTTAGAAATAAAGTTACCCACAAACTATTCACTTAAAAATCCACACACACACACACACACACACACACACACACACACACACACACACACACACACACACACAGAGGATTTGGCCTTAAATAATCCTCAAGGTTTACTATGCCATAAAACACTAACAAACGCTTGAGATAAATTCTCAGTTTAGGAAACAAGAAAGTTGTCAGTTTTCGTAAATCTGGAGAGAGTTGCACTTGCATAGTCAAATATTTTGCTAAAAACAGTTGTTCGAAAAATATTGAGACTGACGTCATAATGTTTTTGTTTTTCTTTAATTGGCAGACTAGTCTAGATTCTGTCACTATATTATTGATGGTTTGGTTTCTTTGTTTCATGGCATATCACTCTTCGTGGGTTATTTAATGCTAAAACCATCCTTGTAACAGAACAGTAGTGGTAGTATTTAACAAAGCTGGGGGATAAGAGGGTTAATTCCTTTCTCAAAGGTACTTGTCAGAAAGTGAATGTAATAGCGCAACTGAAGTTCGAACACGCATACTACGATGTTGCAATCCAGCATATTAGCCATTACGTCACGAGGATTCCCTTTCCGAAAATTAGTTGAAACAATATGATAAAAAAAAGCAGAACACTGATAAGATTATTCAAAATGGATTCAGTGATTATAACACTTTATCTTAAAAAAATGATCAAAAGATTAATTTTTGGTTAAGTTTCTTTGTTTAATGATATCTCAACCTTCGTTGCTTATTTGATGACAAAGCCATCCTTGTAGAAGACCAGTAGTTGTACCATTGAACTCGTAGCAGAGGTGTTCATAACTTTCCCAGGGGTATAAGACGACAGTGAACGTACTCGCTTATTACGATGTTGCAGTTTTGTACTTTTACCATTACATCACAGAGACCCCGCCAAATAAACAAATAGATAAAACAGTAGAGGTAGTATTCAACCCATAAGTAAAGTAAAGTTGACGACCTTAGTTGAGGGTGACCCGAAGGTTCCCTTTTCAATATCTACTACACCGAGGAGTAGGTGAGGGTGCTACTCCTTTCCCTGAATTGCTCGACTTTACCCTTGCTCCTTACCTTATAATGCTGAGTGTTAAGCTAGGCAGCATCAAGTGCAATTTTTTTGAGTCTTTGGTATGACGACCTGGGATTGAACCCCGGTCTCCCGGACCATTGGTGAACTCTCATTAGACAATCCCATAGCCGGGATTTATAATAGAAATTGCTCAGCTGGTCACTTTAGAAAAAATCGAAAGTTTCCTTCTTCATACTTTTTGATGAATACGAAAAAGTGTGTGTGTATATATATATATATATATATATATATATATATATATATATATATATATACGAGGTGCATTCAATAAGTTTCCAGACTTTTTTTTGTATAGGCATTTAAAATTGTCGTAGACTCTTGACAATTCAATATATTATTGCTATACATTTTATGAGATGACTAATTTTAATGATTTCAGGTTCAAATGAACAGCTACAGCAGGAATTGGAATACACCCTACTAAAGCCTGATTGTCACAGCTGGTGAATTTCAAAAATGCAATCTGGACGTGAGCACACTTTAGAAGAATAGTTTTTAGGTAATAATTTTTCACGAGCATGAGCTCATTTATTTGTATAGTTGAATGGTTTCAAGTATTGCTATCAAACACT